>CM074960.1:21080813-21132593 GCA_037577455.1 Pangasius macronema
TGCACAGGGGCATCGTCATGCTGGAACAGGTTTGGGCCTCTTAGCTCCAGTGAAGGGAAACTGTAACGCTACAGCATACAGAGACATTCTCTACAACTGTATGCTTGCAAACTATTGCAGACAAGAAAGCAAAAACCCTTCTGGTTTAGGCCCTGCCCACTTTGGGTATAAATCTGAATGCAGATATTTGGAGCATTAAACAGATAGTGGCATTACATTACACCCTTAATACGAACAAGGACAAATTGTTTGGAGTTCATGCAGTATGGATGAATTCAGAAGAAAAAGTATGAACGCTAACCCCACCGTAGGCACCAGCTCTCAGATAAAAACCCTCTAAACATAACAAATTGGGTTTAGCGCTTATGGTGTATAATACCGGTGGTATTGTCTGTTGTAGTGTTCATTTTAAACTGTAGAAAGTTAAGAAGAGTTGGCTTTAAAGCTATGTCCCAAACCTTACATTGTGGTAACAAGTAACCTACAGCAGTGTACAATTTTGACATTCAGTTTTGTGTGGTATGTGGTTTGGGATGCAGCCAGCGACAAGAGGCGACCTTTAAAAACATTATCCGTGCAAGTAGGAGCGGGCAAGACAGTTTTACAGGACCGATATTTTATGATACCTATTACGATTTGTCAGATAAGATTAGGAATGTTTCAGAAAGCAGCAGTATGGCGTGGTGCTGTTTCCCAGTGTGTCTGTTTGAGTTGCATATTTGAGTTACTAAGAATTCATTGAACAATTATTTGTCATAAAATCTGGTCAAACCTGAAACCCAGATTCCCTAAGGAGATGTCCTGAATCTGTAGGCTGTTATGATCACCTTCAGTGAATTTCATAAGTTTGCACCTATGAATTCTTCCCCTAACCATAATGTGCATAACATTTCATAATAATTGAGTTGTACAAATTGTTGCAAATGGGGAAATAACTCGAACTGGAATAAAACATGTGATTTTAGTTGGACCTGAAGCTGTTCCCGTCTATCTCAGCATATTGGATAAGCACATGGCATAAACAGTGTCATCTTTGATAAATGTGTGATGAATGTGTTACATATTCATTGGTTGTTTTGCTCCCCCATATCTCCGCCATCAGTAAACCTATTTGTGTTATACACACAGCATTTTAGATGTGATGTCGAAAGCTACAAGCCGTGGCATTAGGCCCCATGCTGGTTTAAACTGACTTTTTGTGAAGATCTGGCCATCTCAAGCTCTAAGAGCACGGCTAAAAATACCCGACACGGCTGACTCCTCATTTCCATGGGCTCTTTTTTTCAGTGGAGAGAGGAAAAGTGAAAAATCCTTTAATCTTGTCAGGAAAGACTTTATTCTGTTTGTTTGGATTTGGCTTTACCCATGCCCTTCCCTCGAGCCGGTGAAAGAACCGGTCCTGTTTTTAAGGGTGAATCTTTGGATTAGTGTTGAAACAGCTAAGCCTTTGGTCAGCTCTTTTGGTGTTTCTGTCTCCTCTGGAGCTTTTCTGCTTTCCTCCTTGAAAGCCAGGTTGAAGCGAGCACAGTGTTTATGCATGTCATTATTTCTGCTTGCCGTGTGTGGCTAAATATTTGTGGACCAGCGCTTCGTTTGCTGGCGCGTCGAAAACCATGTAGTTTCTAAAAGTCTACAAATTAAAAGTATAAACATGATAATAGGAGGGCCTGCTCCTTTTATAGGAATGGGGTCTGGATATCACTTTGATTCACAGGATCTTTAGTTTTGGACAAGGCCTCCTTGTTTTGAGCTACATGCACCCACACACACATAAAATAGTGGTTGGTTATCTTTCCTTTTGGCTACAGTATTGTTTCAGTACAATACTGAAAGGAAAGGCTTTCTGATTGGTGATTGGGGTGATGGCAGTTAGTTGTCATGACAAACCCATATGGATTTGCTACAAATTCCTTGTGAAATTGAGTAGACAGGGCAGCACTGGAATTAGTGTGCGCCATCTCACAGCTCAAGGCTCCCCATTGCAATCCTGAGTTCACGTGATCTCTTCATGTCCAGCCAGGTTTCCTCTGGGTTCTTCAGTTTCTTCCCACCCTGTAAAAACATCCCCATAATTGGACTGGCTACAGAAGTAGATGTGAATAAATGTGCACAGATGTGTCTGGATGGTGTCCTGCAATGGACTGGTGTCCCATCCAGTGTGTATTACCAGTACCAGTATTCGTGTGTGTGTGTATGTATATAGACAATATCGCAGGAAGGTACAGACAAACATCAAACACTTCCGTTCTTATCTCCAGTTATAAACTGGAGTGATGAAGCTGAGGTGGAGGAACTGTCAGAGCCGGAATTCAGGGGTTGAAAATTAAAAAAATACACAATGTTTAGACCATGACACCTTTGGGTTTAAATCTGAATACATATACAGATACGCATTTTTGGAGCACTAGACACAGACAGTGGCATTGTGTTACGCCGCTGATTCCCAAGCGCACTCCCAGTGTTCCTGGGACAGACTCATCCACCCATACGAGGATAAAGTGCTTACTGTAGATGAATAAAAATATTACATTTATTAGATGGATTTATCATATCTGAAAGCCAATATGCAGACAGTTTAAAAATGTAATCAGTAATGATGACTTTTGGCAGCAGACATCTGGCTCAGCAGTGATCGGCTTGTAAAATGTCTGAGGGCGGCTGTAATTAACGTCACATGAAAGCTATCCTCGGATAGTGGTTTATCCTCCTGGGTTATGGAGCATCTTCAGCGTTTTGGGAATCCAGGCTCCTGTGTAGCACCTGCTTTGCACATCCCAAATTCCAAATCTAGCCCAGTGAGCGCTCGCGTGACTCCTGAAACCTGCAGAGCGTAATGCGAGAACAGCACAGGGTAAGTGGATTAACCAGCTTGATTTGATAGCTGTTGGAATGAAGCGTTCGAAGATTTATTACAGTGAAAGTAAGCCTGTAAGTGAGATGCAGAGAGCTGTCACCGCCTCCAAGACGAGGAACAGTGCCGAGACAGAAAGCTAATTCTGCCCGAGTGTGCCGTTTAGCTATAGCGTTAGCTAGTGTTATTAACGACCACCATGTCTACTGTGATCGGCCGCAGCTTAGAGGTCATGGTCTGGGTTATTCTTTTACATTAATTATATTTAATTAATGAATTTTAAATTAGTTTAAAAGAAAAAAAAAACTTCCAGCTTTCCAGCAGAATTCGATGAATATAATAGTGTTGATAATTTTAAACCGATTTCAATATAAACCTTAAATGTGAACACAAATAAATTTTTTCATCAAACATCTAACTGCACGTGTGAAAGCTCTGATTAGAGATTAGTTTTCTTCGATCACAACTGATTACTAAACCGCTGCACTAAAGCATCACACTGATCCAGAAACATCAGTCACATTGACAAAATAATCCACATAATTGTGGTGTGTGTGTGTGTGTGTGTGTGTGTGTGTGTGTGTGTGTGTGTGTGTGTGTGTGTGTGAGGGAGAGCAAGAGTGCGTAAAAAACAGACAGAATGGTGTGTCATTTTTCAGCTTTGAGGCAGTCTTTTTAACTTGATTACATTTTCGTTCCTCTCCGGAGAGTTCTTGCAAAAAGAAAAACTTTTAAGTGCAAATAACCTGAGCGCTTGCCAGAATCCCTTTCCTTTTCAAAATATTTGCCTTGGACACCGGCCGTCTCCATCACATAGCGCAGGCCTCTGTAGGAGCCGAGTGACGAGGAGACGTGATCCGCCGAGGAGACGGCTCATTTAGAAGTGTGTGAGAGGGAGAGTCGGCATACGTGCCGATGTCCGGGCTGGAGTCTAACAGCTGCTCGTTAAGTCATTGATCTCTGCACTCTGCTCCTCTGTGTTTTGTGTCCGTGACTCTTCTAACACGGGTCATTTTTCATCGATTACTTTCATCTGCTTATGAGGAAATGAATGATCCTTGTTCTCCAGATGGTTCTCGCTTCGTGAAATTTATTCTCTTTGTCTCACGTTACGGCTCTCAGTTATTCTTTGATACGCCGATTTTCGAGTGTAATTGAGAAAGAGGGGTTATTTCAACAGATCAGATTGTTTAGGATTAAACCGTTATTAAATGATTGGGGAGGCAGTTTGAGGGCCACAGACTTGGACTGACAATAAATCAAATTATTGGCAGAAGCCTGGGGGTCTTTCTTGACCTCGTTTTGATTGGATGAGGTTACTGACCTGTGTGTGTGTGTGTGTATGTGTGTGTGTGTGTGTGTGTGTGTGTGTGTGTGTGTGTGTGTGTGTGTGTGTGGATTAAAGGAATAAAAATGAACTTTATACAATTTCCCTTTTCACCCCAAATGTAGCCAATCAACTTTGGGATGCTTACTTAATTTAATTTGTTAGCTTAATTCGTAAGGGACGCTAAATAGGTTTAGAGCCAATTAAAGATTTTTACTGGTTTCTACTGGATTTGATCATGTTTCTAGTGATCTGATGATCATGATAATGATAATGTGTCGTTTGTGATGGTTCCTGAAGGATTTACTTTTATGCCACATATCGTCCTTGTTTAATTGTTGACATGGTGGATGTTTTCTGTATGGAGACGTTTNACCTTAGGATACCTTAGGATACTTTAGGATACCTTAGGATACTTTAGGATACCTTAGGATACCTTAGGATACTTTAGGATACCTTAGGATACTTTAGGATACTTTAGCATACCTTAGGATACTTTAGGATACCTTAGGAGACCTTAGGATACTTTAGGATACCTTAGGATACTTTAGGATACCTTAGGATACCTTAGGATACTTTAGGATACTTTAGGATACTTTAGGATACCTTAGGATACTTTAGGATACTTTAGGATACCTTAGGATACCTTAGGATACTTTAGGATACCTTAGGATACCTTAGGATACTTTAGGATACTTTAGGAGACCTTAGGATACCTTAGGATACCTTAGGATACTTTAGGATACTTTAGGATACCTTAGGATACTTTAGGATACCTTAGGATNTTTTATTGTGTTGTAATGCCTGAGAATTATGACATTCAGTAAAGTTGTCCAACATATTTAACATTTCATTATGACCTTCTAAACCAGGGGTTCTCAAACATTTGGAGCCAGGTACACCTTTAACTGTAAAATACACTTCACTGACTCCAGTACAGATTTATTTTATGAACATAATCCAACTGTTGAAATATTAGGCTAAATTTATGTGTGTACAGTGAAACTTTGGCTGTTTATTAGAAACATTAGAGCTTCTAATTCCTGAACTTTCCACCCACAGAACGCACCGGGTCCAAGCTGACATTATTTATACAGTTTCTGAGTTATTGCTTTGGATTAAACAGTCGATTCAATTGACCAGTCAAGATGGCTAATAACTATAACTTAAGGAATATAAGAACTCAATAAATAAATGTAATAAATTTGATAATGGTGTAGTAAAATGTTAAAAACGCAACCCCCCCCCTTCCCCCTGGATATACGTCTGTGAAGCATACGTTTGAGAACTACTGTTCTCGAGTACACAAGTGTTCGCAAGCCATTTCGTAACACGATCCCAATACGATACTTCATCCAGTTCTCGAAGCTCCAGACAGAAGCCAGAGAGCTATAAAGGGACTGGGTGATGGCCCACTTGAATATTTTCCTTACTGTTTTTCTCAGATTCATGTTTAAAGTACTGGCATGAATTCCTCTCTCCGGCGATTCGTATATTCAGTTTAAATGGGAATGCGGAGTCAGCCTGGTGTTGCTGAAATCCCAATAAAAGCGTCTGTCTTCATGCTCTGGCCTCACTGTGACCAATCTGGAGCAAGTGGCTTCTCCTCGGGAGCATTTTAACATCTGTCAGGGACCGAGCTCATGCCAGGAGCTTACGGGAATGTCTTCGACTCTAAGCTCAAACCCGGGTCCTCGTGAGGCGCGCAGTAACACCAGCTGTGCCAGGGCCACTCCTCTGAAGCAAATCTGACCTTTTACGAGTGCCATTAACTCAGCAGGGGTTCTTTTAATGTCAATTTTACTGAGTATTAGCTAGACTGTCGCGAGATTTACGGCAGCTGAGCAGCATTTACAGGCATGAATTTACATATTAGTGTCATAAAAGGGTTTATGTAGAAGTCCACGGAGGCCACGGATTATTGTTTTTTTTCATCTTGAGAAAACAGGTTTACACACAAGACAGTAAAGTTTCTTTCTGGAGATCACACAGGCACACAACTTCACACACTCGGGAAATAAAAGGGCACGTACTGTACCATTGCTTGTCGTTCAAGTGGTATGCTCAAGGGATCATCTTCTGTACCTTATGCTGTAATCATTTAACGCTCTGCAGTTCGATATGTAAACAGTATCCGCGTTTCCAGGTGAAAGATGCATGTTAAAGATACAAAAAAGATCAACGCAAACATTTCCTGACTGTTACTATAGCTGTCCTGCTAACAGGAAGCTGACAATACTTTAGCAGCTCTTATCTGGGTCATAATTTAAAACTTAATACTTACTTCAGAAAAGCAAGAAAACACGTTTCATCTAGCAGTTAGCTCCTCGTGGAAGAAACCACCCAGAAACGACGCTAGCTATTGAAACCAGGGCGTCGCTCTGAAATACAGGAATTATTTAGCAGGACGTTCATAAACTTTTGCTCATTTTAGAAACCAATTTCTTTCCTCAAGTTCAGGAAAAAAAAGAAAATGATGACAATCTGAGCTTCCATATTTTAGGTAAATGCTCGAGAAGCAATTGCACTTATATTTTTGAATCAAGATGTTATGAGCTATGGTTTTAAATAATGAAATCTCTCTCTCTCTCTCTCTCGCTCGCTCTCTCTCTCTCTCGCTCTCTCTCACACACGCTCTCTGTCTCTCTCTCTCTCTGTCTCTCTCACACACACACTCTCTCTCTCTCTCTCTCTCTGTCTCTCTCTCTCTCTCTCTCTGTCTCTCTCACACACGCTCTCTGTCTCTCTCTCTCTCTCTCTCTGTCTCTCTCTCTCTCTCTCTCTCTCTCTCTCTCTGTCTCTCTCACACACACTCTCTCTCTCTCTCTCTCTCTTGCTCTCTCTCACACACGCTCTCTGTCTCTCTCTCTGTCTCTCTCTCTCTGTCTCTCTCTGTCTCTCTCTCTCTCTCTCTCTCTCTCTCTCTCTCTCTCTCCAGATGTAGACGAGTGTTCGGAGGGTAATGGTGGCTGTCAGCAGGTGTGTGTGAACATGATGGGAAGTTATGAGTGTCGCTGTAAAGAGGGCTTCTTCCTGTCTGACAACCAGCACACCTGCATCCAGCGGCCCAAAGGTGAGTGACCCCGCCCCTGATGCCCCGCCCCGTTCACAAACACCACGCCCACACACATTTCATCAGATACTCTATGTATGCTTAATTCGAATGCTGCTCTTTCTCATGACTTCATGCAGACACTATGTATCACGTTTAGTGGCTTCTGTGATAAACTGCGTCTTTGCCTGTTTTTTAATCACGTTAGAGAAAACACGCAGCGGCCAAGTTTCACCTCCAGAGATCCGGCTGGCCCGCTGAACCGCCTGTGTTTGCCTTTCATAAGCGCCGTGTTATTCGAGCCTGTCGAATAGCTGGATCATGCGTTTCAAACGCTGAAAGAAGCAAGGCCTTTATCATGTTTACTTAACTCGTTTTTTTTCCTCCTGTTCTGTTGGACCGGGCTTGATAAATCCCTGCGCTAATCTCCCATATTTCATCTTAATGTTGGTTTTATTGCTCCCAAATTAATTGGAGAACCTGTCACTCCAGTCTTATCGTCATTTAGGTGGTTGTGGTGTACCAATATGACGTCAAGGGAGCAAGGGAGGTCCCTGGTGGAGGAAGACAGGACGGAGATCACACTCGTCTGCTCAGCAGTATTTCTCTCCCAGAACCAATCTGCGGCAGAGGAGGACGTCAGGTCGACGTCTGGTGCTTATGTTTATGGACACCAGAATAACACTACAATGTGAACGTATCTGAAATAGGAAATAGGTTCTCTTTCCCAAAATAGAAATATAGACACAATACACAAAACCGGCATCTTCTAGGGTTTTTTTTTCCAGTAGAAAATGGTGGATGAGCCAGATTATATCTGGAATGATTGACAGTCGCGTAGGTGTTTCGAAATCTCTGGAAACACCCTGGAAGCCTTAACACCCCCCCCACACACCCACACACACACACTCACCAGTTTTCCTGTGGTTACTGTAAAACCCGGTATATACGTACACTAGTGCTTCTACCTCGTGCAAGTGATTTGTGAGAGGACTATATTGAAAATGTCACCTGTCATGCTGAAGCGGCTCGCTGTGGGAGCTGGAGTTCCTGTCGTGCCGTCAGTGGCAGTGTGAGCTGACGCGCTGTCAGCTTGCCTGATGTGTTCCCTCTCCGTCACGTTCTCTCATAACTGGCCAACCGCTTGAACTCTGTCCCACCTTTAGAGACGAGACTGGGGTGTGTTTCCTAAATACAGAAGTACAGTTCAGGAATATGACATGAGTACGAACGAAAGAAAGAGCAGCACGTATTGAAAAACAAATGCGAGACGCTAAATAACTAAAACCAATTCCACAATACCCAAAAGTCCAAAAAAATCAAGTCAAGTGGGTTTGAGTGACATTTTATTTCTCCAGGACCGCATAACAGAACATGGGCTGTAACCTGTAAACTGTTGAGTAGCTTAATGTAGATGTTTCTCCAACATTTCTCATTTCCAGCACTACGTCAGTACGGTGTGTTCCACCACGGCGCTGATGAATTCTCAGTTCTGATTGGTCAGAAAGCACTGGTTAATTTTAACGAGCAGCAGCTCTGATATAATGCAGTGGTGGATATAATACACCGTTTCTATAGTAACAGCTCATTCACAGGGACTCGTATGGCTGCAGTGTCTATTAATAAACTGATTTTTTTTTTACTTAACAAAGAAAAACGTGTAATTCGATGATATGCTGATGTTTAACGTTTAGTGTTCGAGGAGTCGGCGCTTTGTAACCGTTAATAAGTTTTCTGTAACGGGAAGGAAAGTCTTCAGGAAGAAGAACTTTCCGGTTTCATTTCCGGGCAAAATGTCTTATTAACTTCCCGAGAGACTAGGGAGTGCCCACCCTTTATATCGTCTGTACCATGAAACGTACGGTTCAGTAATATTTTTTGAGCATCATGGAGGAAAAAACAATATTTAGATGTCATTTAGTTCCCGTGACGTTTTTCCCTCAGCTGCTCCTGTTCCATGTTTCCGCTCACTCTCGGGCTTTTATATCAGCTCGTTAAGCTTTTAATGCTTCATTATTTGAGGGGAAACAGGAGGAATGCTTGTATAATCATCTGCGGGCTCGGTCGCCGTGTGTGCCGTGGCACCAGCGTGGCAGAGTTAGCGATAAGCAGGACTTAGAGGGAATAAATGTAAGATTATTTTTCCCCCATTTGGAATGTTGTTCATGAAGTTACTTGCAGAGAGAGTGATTTACCACGAAGGAGGATGAAGAAACCTAAAAATATCGCTTTTCTTTTTATAGTAATCTCTGAGAACGCTTGGTTCTGACTGTTGCTTCAGTGATTCAGTTAATTATGGTAGCTTTCTTTTTATAAAACGTTTCCTTAATCAAATATCTGAATCCTCATATGCACTGAAGTCTTATACAGCTTTAAATCTTATCTTGCTTAAAAGCATTAAGTTGTGCTTTATTTTTTTAAGCTGTGTTCATCCAGAATATATTCATACAGCAATTAACTCAGTTTTAATGTATTACTTTTAATGCAAGAGTTTTGTGGCTAATTTTTTTTTTAACCAATAATTATTGTATGAATATTTTTGTGATAAAATATTAGTACACCAGACGTATTTTAACCTGGAGCTCTCGCTTTGAAATGACAGCGTTACAGGTCCAACAGCTGTAACACTTCTGTTACTGTGATACCACCAGCACACTCTGATTGGTCAGAAGCTGTTGATTAGTTTTCTATAACAGCCGTATGCTACAGTGCTGTTTTAAGAGGAATAAAACACTTTCCTTTGAATCCTTTGTATTCAAGTTTGCTTCGAATAATCAAAATTTAACCGTGTTGTTGCTGGTTTTCTTTAACGTCCTGTCCTTTTTATCCGTGTTCTTCCTCACACAGCAAAAACAAGCTTTTCCGTTTAAGCTATCCGCCTACTCGCTGGCTGAAAGCTGCTATTCAGATGCCGTTTTTCCTCTCCATCGCCAGAGCAGAAGTGTAAAACTACTCCATAAATCCCAGTTTATGGGTGTGTGGGATGATAGGCACTCGTTAGAGCTGTTGGAAGGTGTAAGACCTTAACAGTTTACAGGTAGCTTTAATGACTGCTTCTGTCTAACTAACTGAGAATCGAGTGGAGAGCGGCTGCATCGGGCTCTGCAGCTTCGACTGGTCACCATCGGAGAGATGTGTATATAAGATCATATTGCTACTGATGAATGAATCTGCACAACAACCCGTTCACCCAACAGAATCACTGAGGACAAATACACCATAAAGCGAACCGGCTCGTGTCCATCGTGTGACGTATGACGGTTGAATTCTTGGATCTGATTAGACAGATTCTCTATAACAGGATTATATTAATGCGCTCGTTATCGTTCCTATAGTAACGGCTCATTCACAGGGACAACTCGTTTAATTGTTTCTTTTTGTATATTAACTACTATACCACTTCTTTTACAAACAAATACTTCCTCAGAGGTCCACAGAGGAGTTTGTGTTTCTCTGCAACAAGCCTTTTTTTTCTTATTAACTTTGAGAGAGAGAGAGAGAGAGAGAGAGAGAGAGAGAGAAACAAAGAGAGGCTGGTGAGGGACTGGTGGAGGAGGCTGGTGTTCTGCAACCTTAAATGGATAAAAAATTATCTGTCTTTAATGTTTCTGTTGGAAAATTGCTGTGGTGTAAGAGGAATAAAACACTTCTGAATGTCCTGTTACAGGAAAATAACCCACTTCATGGTAGTAACAGTAAGTCTGCATCAACACACTACCCTGTTTTTGATTATTTTCCTATAGCTGCGTTCCCCCGAATGTTTTACTCCTTACATAAAGACACAGTGAAATGACGAGGAACAAAAAGACAGCACAGCAATGAGCAGACCTAATTCACCGCTAACCGGTAGCGCCATTAAATTGACTAGATTTCATTTTTGTTTGCTTATATTGTCCCGTGCCTTAACCACACACGGTGATGGCAGTGAGCTGCTGAACAGTCCGAGTACAGCATGCAGATGCTTCTGAAAGAGGATGAATAGGTGTCGCTTGTTTTCTTTACAGATGGTTTGTGTTGCGTTCCCTGTGTCAGCTACATCTTTAGCCATGCTGAGACAGGGGGAAAAAGACAGCTGTGCGCTACGCCGCTCTGGTTCACAGACGATAAGCAAAGCATTCGTCACACACCAGGCTCATGCCAATCAGCGAGGCTTTTCAGTTTCTCCACCGTTGCAAAAAGGTGTTGCTGAAGAGTGGAGGTTTTTGCGTCAGTTAGCCGCTCGCACGTCAGACCTGTGTTATGGTTGGCAAAGAGATCTGAACACGGGCTCCTGAGATTCCAGCAGGTAGAGCTTTGATACCTGCGATATTATATTACTTTTGTGTCTGGGCTTATCTCAGGCTCATGAAAAATATGCAGTCACGTGCCAGCACCAGCATTGTGCCTGGGACGCAAGGTCACGACTGTCTCGACTACTGTCGGTCGCGAAATAATTGTGCATAAAACCGAGTCGGTGTGACTGCAAGACTTTCCCCAGAGAACTGTGGAGAGTTTAAACACTTAACATCTGAAAATATGAAATATAGCATTTGGGATTCGGTGTAAATTTGGGTTTCATTGATTTCATTCTTTCTAGGTACCCTACAAACAAACATTAAACTCCGTTAGAAAAATCTCTAGTGGATTCCATCACATATGATGGACCTCAATGGAAATTGGTTGAGTGGATTACATCATGTTCCTCTAGGTTTCTACTATTAAACACTACCAGAACCTTCTTTCATGGGCAGATGATTATATTAGATTAGATTAGATAGATATTCCACTAGGAACCATTAGGAACAATACATTCCATCAGATTACCATTACAGACCACCAGAAACACAACTAGTAAAAGTCTCTGATGGTCTCTGATGTTTTTCGCAAAGGGTAATTAGCAAACTAAAGAGTTATTGAGCACGCTAGTTTAAACTAGCATTACTTGGTTAGCACAATAGCAGACTCTTGGCTAGAAAGCTCTTCATGTTTCCAAATGATAAAATAACTCTACTGAAGATGAAATGAACTGAATTAAACGAAATCAAATGGAACTGACACTGCAAAATATCATGACTGGATGTGATGTAGCTTTATTGCCAGTTTAATACTGGTGTGTTTGTGTTTTTGTGCAGTCTTGGTGAGTCTCTCTTATACTTTTTTTTTAAAAATATCTTTATATCTGCTGCTGTAACAATGCAAATTTCCCCATTGGGAGACGACTAAAGGATTATCTTATCTTATTTATTTTATTAACCTTAAAACCACGATACCAATACAAACCGTCAAAAAGGAATTTGGAAAAGAAAACTGAAAAATAAAGACAAGTCTTCTGTAACCACCAGGTGCTCTTATTTAAAAAAAAAAAAGTCTTATTAGTTCATTTTTAAGACACTTTAATCATTTCCTCGTCCTTTTCCGTTCCTACTGTAGCTCTCCTTTCTGACTCGTCCTGTCAGCTCCTTTTTCTTCACCTCTGTTTTCAATCAATTAACTACATTTTTCTTTAAGGCAGGGGCTCAGGAGTCCCTACAATAACTACCGGGAAGTTCAAACCGAGAAGAATTTGGCAGCGTTTTTTTTTTTTTTTTTTTAGGGGGCCGACCACAGAGTGCATGCTACACCACAGTACAGAGCATAAAAAAGAGCCATCGCATCAGCACTTTAGCCCTTTATGACTCTTCAGAGAGTCTCAAACTCAAGCCAGGCCTGATGATACCCAGACGTCCTTCTTTCCACTGGAGCCCCCCCGTCTTTCGTTAAACTACGCCTTGAGTAGTTTACCCCACAAAATACTTTTTTGAGATGGAAGGAATAAGGGCACGAGGGTTTTAGATCCTATTTTTCCTCAAGCTCAGCTTTTTACTGGTTATGAATAAATCTGCACCGTGCCATTGTTTAGTATCATAGACATATGTTCTAATCAAATACAAATACAGATATGGAGATGAGGTGCACTATTCTTTTCTATTCTATTCTAATTTTTTGCTAGAAACCTTCACTGGGCTTTGAGTTGAGACATGAGGTGTGCATCAGGACTGGGGGAAGCATCAAAAGTCTTGCAAGTGTGAGGCTTTTACTTTCCTGTGGGTGTGATGGTGTGGATTTGTTAAAAATCCATCGTGCAGTTGAATAGCATTGCCACCTCACAGCTCCAAGTTATTGCTTTCATTATAGCAGCTATAAATGGTAGTTCCTTCACTTCCTCCTGACCTTAATAACACAAAATAAATTGCAGCTTGATGCTAAGAAACCACAAAACGTCCTTAGAGGTTCCTGCGGAGTAAAAATGAAAGAACCAGCTTTACCTCTGGCACTGGAGATTCATTCCATCGATACTAAATAAACATTTCCTTAAAGAAAGCTGCATCATATCAGTGATTTATACATTTTTTGTTGATGATGATGTTTTAATGACAATACAATTTTTAATCCATATATTGTTAGACTTGCTAGATTATGTGAAGTGCCCATCATACAATTCTGGGTGAATTAGCAATTAGTAAAAATTCACAGAAATGATAATGTATTAGAACGAGTGCACTAATATGAGCCTGTGATTTAACAGTAGTAGTGCTAAATCTACAAAGCCCTTTGTTTAAAATTCTATGATTTCAAATCGTTTTTTGAGGTCTGCAAGATGATTAGAGAGGACTTGGACCTAGACGTAGAGCTTTTTACATAAGGTGTTCTCCTGCTTCATGCCTCAGTGCTGAGCAATTCAAGCAAGCTCGGCTAGTTTCCCATGCTCTGGATACATGCTATTGACACAGATGCACCATGGGATCTGGAGTCGGCCAGGTGCCACGGTTCTCCTTTTACTGTCCAAACACGGCTGAGCAGGAGCGTGCACTGGGGTCAGTCAAAGAAAAGCACGGCTTGACATTCACCCTCATGCCACTCTCTACTGGTGATTTTCCCACTGCACCAGAGCAAGAGTGCCTGCCTCGATTTATAAGCTGTCCCCATACCCTGACATGCTAATGGGTAGGAAAGAAAGTCATATTAGATCTTTAGACCAGACTGCTGTTAATACCACATTGGTGTTATGCAATGGAATGTAAAACGCCATGGTAAGAAGTTTATGTTCCTGTAGACATATCTGAGTATGGTGTGGGTTCATGTGTTTGGAAGATGGCTCTTTAGTTTTACTCAATTAAAGGAAAGTCATAAAAGCCGATGTATCGCACGTGATTAGATAATTATTAGGGTGACTACCGAGTCATTCTTAACGAATAGACTAAATCAGTTTATTTCTGCTTGAAAGGTGGATGGTCCATTAAATAATCTGCTAAAAAGAACTTTAATTGAGCACTTGCACATTATCATAATCTTTGTGTAGGTTCTGAGACTTGTGTGTTTGGGTTATGACGTGTGTGTGGCCACAAAAAAATGGTCTAGGGAGTAAATAAACTTACAACTTGTGAGATTGGACGTCCAAAAACATGGTACCAAAAAAAAAAAACATTACATTTATCTAAACCCTGGCTAAATGATTGGTAGCTACTTGATAACTTCTGACCCCAATGCTGTACCTCACATGGACATTTTCTTCAAATTGTATATAACATGCATGTGGTAGAGGTTTTTAACAGTTGCGTGAATTAAAGCAGCCAAGGTTATTTCTCCTAGAGCGTTTTAATGGATGCTAATCCTAATACCCATCATGATGAAATGACATTTACTATTAATAAGCACATCACCTCAAATCTCTGTTTCAAATGTTTTTGTTTCGGCAGTGCGTATGAACGGGACAAAGGAAGGCCCCACTTGTATGGACAAAAACCACGGCTGTGCTCATATCTGCAGGGAAACTCCAAAAGGAGGCATCGCCTGCGAGTGCAGACCGGGCTTCCAACTCACCAAGAACAACCGTGACTGCAAGTGTGAGTAGATCCGTCACTGTCCTGAAAACTTCACTCCCCAGAGCTATTCATTGACATCTTGACTATTGTAATTGTTTTGTAGGTTGAGGTTTTCTTTTTAACAGCAAACACAATTGTGCAATCTGGCAGGAAATATGGGTATTATATTGCAGGACAGTATACAAGAGTATGGAAGTACTGTAAGAGATTTAGATCAAAGATTACAGGAGGATTCACAAACCCGAGTAATGCTTTTACACCATTCCACCATTTGTTCAATCCCACAATCCCAATTAACTGACGAAATCGTAACTTATTCAGTAACTGACGAACCACAGTAAATGACTCGATTAAGACCTTTTCCGTCTCAAAGGAGATAACCAGAAAGCGCAAGGTTGGGACTGTATGGTGGATGAATCAGCATTTACCAGCTTTGACATCGCCAGTTGGGTGAGATTTGCAACACTGTGCAATTTTGGTTTTTTCGGTATTTTGAAAAGGACTGCAAGATTCCCAAAGATTCCCAGAAGCTCCAATGCACCAATGTATTTCCATTTCATTCCAGTTCTGTATTCCTAATGGTCCATTTTCTATGAGATGCCAATATTAAAAATAGAATTTTTACCCTCGGAACACACTTTTCCTGTCCAACAGTACATCTCAAAACATCTCCTTGCTAGTCTTAAACTTATGCATGATGTATTGTTGGTAATCTCTGGAGATAGTGTGCCTCTGAGGTAGAACTTTTTAGTACTTGCTGTGTCATGGAGTTCATGCTGTCAGTCCTGTCTGGGTCTGCTAGATGGACTAGCTGGAGAACACTAAAGCAGAAGTGTTATTTTATTCCCTGAAAAAAAGAGCATGAGAGGAGAGATGGAACAGTAAAAAGGCATGTGTAGACAAAGCTGTGGTGTGTTGTGTGTGGAGACAAGACCCTGCTCTCCTTCTGTCATCAGCTGCCTGCGCCAGTCGACACACTTTTCAATCTCACCTCGGTAGACTGAAAAAATGTTCCATGGCGACTTTTTAATGCTCTGCATACTGCCTCTTACATGTTATCCACTAAGGAGTACATGTAACACTTAAAAATTTAAGGAGATAGTTTGCATAGCGTGCCGAAATGTCACTTGATATAGTGCAGTTCATATGTGTTCTATATATTTATATATAGAAAAATGGAAAGATGGGTACTTTCACTCCCTATTCCATTTATTGGTGTTTAAAATTGAGTTAGTGATTGGAAGGTTGTGATCGGAAGATTTAATCACAGGACCACCAGAGAGCCACTGTTGGCATCATGAGCAAGACCCCTGAACTACTTAGCTGCATGCTTGGATTGTATCCAGACTAAAATGTAAGTCTTAGTATAAATGCTTTGGCCACATAAATAAATGTCACACCTTCGTGCTCGCAACATACGTCACCGTACCAGGAGATACTGACCTGGGACGGATACCGAGTACAACCCGTAGTCACAGAATAGTTTGTGCTTGTTCTGGTTTGATTTCTCATTTCTTTTCACTCTCATCTGTGGCTCCCTCAGTGACCTGTAACTATGGTAATGGCGGCTGTCAGCACATCTGTGAGGAGACAGACCATGGGCCGCGCTGTTCTTGCCACATAAAGTTCGCCCTGCACTCTGATAGCAAGACGTGTGTAGGTAAGTCATGGCTGTCTTTTCCCTGTGGGTCTACCTAGCCAAGTAAGGGGACCAAGACAGAAAAAGGGACTGAGAAAAGGGAACAAGATGAAACAAGACAAAGGAGGGGGTGAAAATGGACCAGTGGTAAGCCCGAAATCTAAACCCTGTCTGCCCCCTGACCTACAAGTATCTCACCCCCTGATCCTACTGGCCAGGTAGGACACCCAGCACACAGTTCTGGTTACTGTCTCTTCTGTTCTGTCCAAGCCCTGATTCATCCTTATAGCTCCTCCCCCTGATTTTACCTGGTCAGGTGAGACCCAGTTGTGGTCCAAAGCCACAAACTCATAAACCTCCTTCCCTTCTGACCAGGTCAGATCTAGTTCTTCCTCTCCACTTGATACTTGACCCTACCAATCCATTTATGACATGGTTCCTTCTCCCCATCTCCTGTCATTTTCCCTGACCTTACAGGGGTAAGTCTTAGACTTGCCTCATCCTGACTGTGCCTGGCCAGGTGACATCCCTCTCCCTGACATCAGCTTGACCTGACCAGGTAAAACCTGTTTCCAGTTTTCCAAGTAGGGCCTAGTTCTTGTCTCTCATCTCCTACCCCCATCCTTACCTGGCCAAGTAAGATTCAGTTCTGTTTCCATCCAGTTTTATCTGGCTAAATTGAAGTGTTCTTTTAAAGGAGGAATAAGTGATATGTGCTTGATATTGAGAGAACAGATTGGTAGATTGGTAGCCACATCCTGGTCAGTTATGTTTATTTATAAAGGACTACATTTAATATGTATAATGAATAAGTATGTATAAATAAGGAGGGAGTTTTCCCCTTTTCTCATATGGCCTGAACCCTCACCCTCTTAAAGTCTGGCTCAGGTTGCTTAAACCTCCTTAATATTAATAATTTACCAATGAAATAACTGAACATTTTGGAGCTTTTTAGCAAAGGTGCAAACTGGGTTCTGTTCCTTTTCAACTTTTAGTGAAACATTTTGTAGCCATCAATCAATCAATCGATCAATCAATCAATCAAATGTGACCTTGTGCACTACTGTTTATGCAAATCTTTCAAGTAAGAACCTCGATCATCAATCAGTTTTTTACTTTCATACAGTAGCAAATATTGGTATATAGAAAATTGAAATAGAAAAGTTTAGCTCACCTGAATTTCGGTAAGACAGTTACCTCTAAATGGTGGCAGATTGGGGTCTAATTTGGATTACGAGACCATGCATACAACTTTCCGATCTATTCAGTAAAACTTATTTTACCAGTCTTTCTAGAATTCTAATGTTTGTGAAGTGTCTAAGTATGCCAATGTGGTCTATAGCTGCTTTTAATTACGAAATTAAAAGTAAAATCTGATCCCAAATCAACATTGGCTTATAAGCATGACCCTTTGACTGGGCTCACTCTGTGCCTTAGAGTCCTTGCGTACCTGATGAGCGATGAGGTGTTCTGCAAAGCCACTTTAAGTGTTCTACAATGTGCTCATTGTCCTATTGTAATGCTCCGTTTCGATCCATACGTTCCAGTTACCATTAGTCTAGTCACAAAAACTAATTTACTGGAATCTTGGGAGCCATAAAATGAAAGCTGACTACACAGTCACTTACTCACCACATTTGAGTTAAATGTACACGGTAGTATGTCAGACATATGCGCAGAAACTCAGCCAGTGCACGAGCCATGCCTCTGCTTGCTCTAACCCAGTACAGCAGTCACCCAGCATGAGGCTTTTCTGCTCAATCTTGCTTGTTTGATTTGCTTCCACCTGACTTTACATTGCCTTTCTCCTTATTTATTCCTGATGCTTGTATGATAGGAGCCAAGTTCTTAAACACAAAATCACTGCTCGGTGATGGATTTATAAAACCTAGGGACTTAACAAGGCTTTGGACTCTTTGGTTATTCAAGCCAAGTTTGTTGTTTATACAAATATGCATGATGGTTTTTTCCATCTAGTTTGCTTAACATGCTGCACTGAAAACATTCAGTTTCTAAAGGATGGTGAACTTTTGAGCCAGTCACCTCTTCTTTTGCCAAATACAGCAGTCCTATGTACCTCCTAACCAATCATTGTTTGACACACACAATTTGAAAGCAGCAAAATAATACACACACACATATACATTTGTATGGTATTTTGTAGCTCTCCTTGACTGAACAATGGTTTGGCTGGCTTCTTCCTTTTCCATTCTCTCTGTGTCTGAATGGATTGAGCCAGACACCCTACAATTAGCCCCCACTCTCATTCAAGCCATCAGCCACTCCACAAATGAGACAGCATGGAGGGCAGCAGGGTCACTCAGCCTCCACAGGAATCTGTTAGCTAGAAAACCAAAATAAAACAAGCGGAACCTATTAATGGGATTCCACTCTGAGCCTGGTAGTGATAGCGAGACAGTGTCAGAAGAGGAAAGACACTCAGAAGAATGTTTTTTTAAAGATCTGGAAAACATTTCATCGTGTTCTATAAATGTAACCTCAATCACTATAAAGATGGCAGACCCTAAATCTGTTTTTGCTGGTCAGCTGTTTGCGGGTTTGGAAAGAGCCGGCCAGTATTTCTGTCATTCAGCTTGTATTTCTGTCATTGTGTTCACCAGCCGTTTCACTCAGTCCATCTATCTGTCCACAAATCAGTCTCTCGGTACAGTGTTTCCACAATGCGGTCACTAATTTTATTTGTTCATTATATATCCGAGTTATTCAGTCAGACAAGGAGTGTTTCTGTTGGCTTAGAAATGTTTTAACTTGATGGATTTTTGATGAGACCACATCCTAAAACCATCTCAGTTCATAAAATCAGTATGATATTTTCTAACGAAACACCTTGTCTCCGAGGACATCGTGAAAAGGTGACCTGTCACGCCATACGGAGTTATGTTGACAATTTCCGTACCCAGAACCATCCATGTCCTGGTCAAGTAGACGTGTCTATTTCCTATTGCATAATGGTACCCATGGTAGTACTAGCAGTTCTTTGGAGTTCACTGTGAGATGGTGACATTCCTTGCAAAACTAGTGTTACCAACTTGAGGAGTAATGGAGGAGACTCAATATGTAATGCATTTTTTATTCGCCATAAAGGGACATAAAGCAGCCAACCAATCAATACCTTCCAGGTTTTCCATTATATTCAGTGGCAATGTTTTCATACACTTCTACTGAAGACTGCTACCCTGTACTTCCTGGGGGAGGGAAACTTATTTCTGGGGGCTTCCGAGTGGTGCAACGGAAGAGAATTTGTCCTATCAACAGGAGATAATAAGTCTGAATCCCAGTGATGTCCAAGGGAGCAAAATTGGTCGTGTTCTTGGGGTGAGATGGATGGCATTAGTCTGTCTCCTGTCTATCACAGCAACACTAGCCATCTGTGAGATCACGTATGAAGAAGAGTACAGTTATCGATTTCCTCTATGTTATGCTGCCCTGTGACATAGCATGAGCAGCAGCTTCACATGTCTCTGAAGAAAGCAGTAACCCTCCTCAGCTTGTAGCTGTTGTGTAATAGGGGAGCGCTTACTAGTGGGTGGGAACTGGGAGAAAATGGGGTAAAAATTAACACTATTTCAGGCTTCACCCATATGTTTGTTTGGTACATAAATTATGGAAACCAAGGTCGTCACCACCGATATTCAGACAGAATAAATCTGTCGAATTCTGAAGTATAAAGAACGTGGACACATTTTCCAATCATGAGCAGATTCTAGCAAGATTCTAACAAATATGGCAACCAAATTCAGAACAGGTAATTACAGTACGGTTCGCTTGGCAATAGAAATGACAACAAAATGTAGGGTCACGGATTCATTACCATACTCATTTTGTATGGTGTGCACTTCTTTCCTCCTTTATTCTTTGTCCTCTCTCCTCCTTTGCCCTTGTCCTCCTGTTTTCCAAGAGTGGTCAATATCAGCCTGCCTCTTTCAGACTACTTAAGCCCCTGTAGTCCTTGCACAACACAGTTTCCGACAGATTTGTTTAAAAAAAAAAAAAAAGAAAGAAAAATCAACCAGATTCTTAGAAACGAGTGTAAAAACATCAGCACTCCACAATCCACACAATCACCCACACCAACAGATCACCATTTAATATGCCAAGACAGAATAGGAAAACAATTACAGCAGCATGAAAACATTTTCCCTCCGTAAGCCCAGACAAATGAGAAATCCTGCAGACCAGCTTTCTCTGAAGTCATCTGCTTCATTCTGCGCCCCGTGGATTTGCAAATGCATTTCCGTAAACCGAGAACAAAATTTGGAAACACCACACCATTGGCAAACCTAGCCATAGAGTGGCAATGTCTAGCCAGCAGGTTGAGACGAAACCCTAAATTAAATTGTTAGTTAGAATACAATGTTTTGTGATTTATCTCCACCTCGGTAGAGATGCCATCATGCCAGTACTCAGGATCGTGTGGAGGCAGAGCCATAGATAATAAATCAAGAACCCTTCTAAATTTAGTTCTCAAATGTCTGCATGTAAAATTGCAGTGCAAAGAATGTTTTTTATTATTACTATCTGTAAAGCTGTGTTATCAATTAGCATGCCTGGCTACTGATAATAATCTACTTGTATTTTTGACATGCCTCAGGATGATGTTCCACTGCTAAAATTTGCCTGTCCTGGCTAAAACTGAAGCTGCTAGCTGCACGTCTGGGTGCTACCGGATCAGAGCATCGTGAGACTAGCGACTTTCGGTCGTGTCTACTGAGTTGAATCGTTCTTACCCGCACAATTGGTGTGAGCGTTTTTTTTCTGTGAAGCTTTTGGTGAGAAGATATCCTGGAAAGTGTTGTTAGCCAAACAAAATATGTTTACCAGGCGAACATTTCCTGATATGTTTCCTACGGATTTCTGAGATTAGGAAATTCTCTCTTGGTTTTTCCTCAATATGTTAATGATTCCAGTATGAAATGTGGAATATTAATCTTTATTAATCTTTAATGTGGAATTTAAATTGTAATGAAATTCGCTTTTTATTTTAAACTTCTTTCATCAAGCTCTATATTCACTTTAGTTAACAGTTCATGGAACTGCTTATTGTTTTCGTGCGTTAAGGATTAGCTGATCAAAAATACAAACTAGCACTGCTAATAATGAATAAAAGCCACTCATTGTCATTTACATTTATGCTAGCACTCTTGCTAGCTGCAAACATTCTGCAACTGGTTAGCCTGGTTAGCTGTTTATTTCGCGAAGTGTGACTGATGAAATCATTTTTCAGTATCACAGTGTTGAAAATCTGTTGAAGCTCTAACTGATGACTAATTTGCCATGTGGTGGTTTTCCTCAGCCTGCTGCTTTTTTTGCGCCAAGCACACTGTGTGAGGCCTGCTCTTGCTCAGAGGCTTGCTTTAAATGTCGCATGCTAACTGCATGATTGCTCTCGTAAGTGCAGCTCTCACTAACACGAATCTGACTCGCGCCCGCCTGTAACTCATTTGCTCCCAACTGTGACAAGTGCAACCTCAAGGCCCTTTATTGCTATCATTAGGGTGATGCTGTAATTTCGCGCAGGTTAATCAGGTCAAGGATTCAGATTGGGAACGAGTCAGGTCATTATTGTAAACAGTCTCATTTAACTGAAATGAAGGTCATGAATTAAATGCCTAACTGAGCGGGTGAGGATTGGAATACGTCAAGCTGGATGTGTTACTGTGTTAAGGGAAACCAAAGAGCAGTTTGGTTAGTCCTGGTCACAATAATAAATGTCTCCTCACACTTTGGCATATGGGTGAACATTAAAGCACTAAATCCATGTTTTTCATTACGATCTGTGTATGTCTGTGTGTGTGTATGTGCAGAGGAAAGGAGTATACCGCCGCAGCCACATCAGCCACAGCTGTTACCCAATGGTAAATATCCGTAAATCTGTCTCTTTAGTTCCAATCCTATTTGGCTCTACTCCTATTGGTGATGCTGGACCTCTGACTAACCAAGCGGCAGTGCTTAATAACTTACCTGCACATCTCCGGGTGCAGCTTTACCAATTTAGAAGACGTCATCCCTTTAGTACATGGGGGGGAAATAAAAACACCTCATGAGTGACCATATTTACTTCAGTTGGTACTTTCTCGGGGCGGCCCATTCTGAAGTGACATACATGGCAGAATTGTAGAATCATACCATATAGGAGTGTTGAAAATTAATTATGTCCAGTGGCTCTTCTAAATGATGATTATTAAAAGAACCAACTGATGGACACTTTGCTCCCAAGGTTCCTTGCAGTTTTACTGCTGGGAGTGAACGGTCAAATACAAATCACCCCAATGATACATTTATAATAAACAGTGTTTCTGCTCAATTTTCAGCAATCAACAGGCTCTAATAAATAGCAAAAAATATTATTGTACACATTTAACTAATGAGCCTAACTTTTAAATAGCTGGATCTACAGCATGTTCTCAGCATGGTGGACGTGGCCTCATCAGGGAGTAAGCGATAGTCATAATCACTTCAGAGTGGACCGCAGCTTCTGTTTTGCGCAATACAAGCCTAACCTTGCATGAGAGCACCTTTTTCTTTCCACCTTTCAAAATATTAAAATATATTTGACTACAGACATGGCTGCCCTCACCCACTGTATCAGTGATCCAGCTATGGCAGATTCTTCTGCTCATCAAATTTCCAGCAATGGAAATAAACCAATAAATAATATATTTACTAGACACATGTTAAAGGAAAACTCCACCCTAAACAACCTGCATATTAGTCTTTACGATTAACACACGATCTTCAGTAATGTATTTTTTTTTTTTGTAATTTTTGTAATTAAATTCTGACTTGACTTTTTTGGTATAATCTTCTTTCATTGAGGTCAATTTTCACCCTCGTTAACAGTTTCCTACATTACCCACAATGCAGTTTGACTACCTGCTGATACCTGTGCCATGGGATTTAGCCCTAGCTTCAGCTCGAGCTTAAAGAGAGCGATGCACCGGTGTTTTAGTCCTTTAGTCTGTCCAGCTCTCTCTCCTCTTTATCCGTCACTGCAATTGCATCGCGCTTGTCATCGTGTAGATCGCGCTCAGAGTAGACGCAGCACATCGACGTAACGTAAGACCCTGACTCAGGTCGCAAACGTGACTACAGAAGTGATAAACTGTGCTGTATTTCTCATTAATATAAAGTTGAACTTCTCTGGAAAATGTTTCTCCTATTATACTGCGGGATCAATAACAATGTCCCCCTGTGACATCAACATGCTAACTTCTCACAAATTATCACCAGAATCGCTAAGCCCATCAGCAATATTTCAGTATGAGCATATTTAACGTGTTTCACGGTGGATTTTTCTTTAAGTGGAGTCACTTGATTAATCTAAGCAGTTAACTTATATAATGTTAGCTTTAAAAAAAAAAAAAAAAACACACACTATTTGCGTCAGACTCCATGTTAGCATGTTGACTCTTCCAGTGCTTGTTTGCTGGCATGTTTCCATTTCCTCACTCTGACCTTAACATGAAGACAACCTTTGTCTGACTACTCAAAGTCTCTCCACAATTTGTCAGCATGTTTCTGTCAACTCGTCCTTTTTTCCCCTCATTCAGAAGACTTTCGCCACTTTCAAAAGGAACAAGAATGTTTGCACAGCAGCCTTTTAACATCACAGCAGGCTTAGTGCAGGCTACCAGATTGGGTCACGCCTCTTTAAGCCTCATGCCAAGGGCTTGTCATATTTACCAAATAGCTTTACCTCGGGATGCATGTTCTGGACTTGTTTTGTGAGATTCATTAAGCATTAGTGCCAACTTTCTGCAACTGTGAGTAAATACCTGAAGTGGAGCTGGGCTCGGTGGAGAGTTTAGTTCATACACTCTGACTTTTCCAATCATAATGGTAATTTAGACAAACACTAAGAGGCTCTGCTTTTATATGGATTTTGGCACAGCAAACATGAAACAAATGAGAAGTTTCTATGAACCATTACACCCTTTTTATTTCATTTTCTACATATTTGTTGCTTTAGGCTAGTCAGTTGGTCTTGGCCTTGCTTTAGTTTCAGTCAATAATTACGCAAATGTTTACTGTGGAAATTTAGTTGAGGGACCAAGAGCTTTATCCTATAGATGGCAAAAAAAACCTCAGAAATGCTAACCGTCATGAACCAATCTTGATGTTTGCTTTTGCTCTCTCTATATATATATTTTTTTTTAATTGTTAAGGTTTTGTCAGTTTCTCTCTCTCTCCTTTTTTTCAGAAGGCATTTCACATTTATGTTTCATAAACTTTTCCAACCTCACTCTCAATTTTTTTCAATCAGCCATTATATCTACCAAAATACTGACTTGTATGAACATTCTATCACTTGTAGTCTATGAAAAGGTTAAATCCATCGCTAAACAGGTAGAACAAAACTCATTATTGTTAAGTGAATATTGTAACCACCAACACTGGAAAACACTCAGATGTCAGGATTGCCAGCATGATGTGTGAGTTCTGGCTCTGACGGTCCCCCAGTATTATTTACTAGAGATGAGTGGGTGAATGTTTATTTAATCCAGCTCATATAGTGATTATTTTAGTTTGAACCTGCCTGTGACATTTCCTAGCGGAATATGGTGAAAATTGTTTATATTTCCCAAAATATAAACAAACTAGTAGCTTAATGTAAACCTCCGCAACAACGACCAGGCAGTTACTAAAAATCTTCGCGTGTTCCTGGTAATGAACATGGTCTTTCTTCATCTTTTTTGTTGTGTCCAGTGGGAGCTCAGTCCTCATTTACATCTCTGATCTCAGCCAGACGCCCTGCAACTCTAAGACCAAAAAAAAAGAGAGTAGTTTGTATCCAAATAGAACATTTTGTTATGTGTCAGTCTATATAATGTACTCATATTTGGTAATCTGTATAATGTACTCATATCCCTACTCTGATGTTTTGCACCATCTTGCTGTCTGATGCCGGTTGGGGAATCGTGTGAAGGTAACTAGCTAAGTGCGCTATTGGGCCAGCGTTTTGTCGGTCTAGTGCGTCACAGTTTTCAATAGCCTATACAATGGCTATGTTCCACACTACATTGGTGTTTTCATCAGTAGATCTTACATTGGGAACTCTTTATTCAGTTCTGTTTAGTAAGCATAAGGATTAATGGATAAGTAGCAGACAACGTTCATATGCTTGGGAATGCCAGTCAGATTTGTGGAGATATAAGCATCGAGGTGGCTATTTTTCACCAATTACGTTGAAAACCAAAAACTAAAGGGCAGAAGTTAATGGAGAACCAATGGAGGAAGTAAATAAATGACTAAATTTAAACAGACAGAGTTCTTGTTCCTGGTTTATACCAAGGATAAACATGATATCTAATATTTGTTTAAACTTTAGTAGTCCATCTAAGTAGTTTTTCCTGGAATGTTCGTGAAGTTCCTCTAAACTGAAGCCTTACAAAAATGCGTCAAGCCTCATTTGGATTCTTCTCACTCATAGATGTGGTTATGCAATTGTAAGTCTGATTTAAAAAAAAAATGGTACTCACACGCCTATGCCAGAGAAATAATCAGCGTACTGTAAATATTTTGATGCGCTCTGCCCAATTGATCATTACAGTCTGGTGCAGTTACTGGCTTGCTAAGCGTGTTTGAGGCATGCCATGACACCCGCTAACAGCACTTTCTATATTCTGCTACAGACTGCCAACATCCTTCTCTCTCTCTCTCTCTCTCTCTCTCTCTCTCTCTCTCTCTCTCTCTGACTCAGAGTTTATCGTTTTAGAGAAACATTTGCTTTCTCATGTTTTTAGAGGGTTGCAGCTTAATGAGTCGAAGGATAAAATTCCAACATTTCCACCTATTCCACAGTGTAGGACACATGTAAGATCATCAACAGGAAAACAAACAGGAATAAACAAAACTGTTGTTTATTGGTTATATTCACTGTGTTAAAGAACTCTGAGCAGACATTTGACACCAATATTTAATGCCTCCGAAGTCAATGTTTCATGTTGTCAATAGAGTTTGCACATTACTAACTGAGACCTGTTGGCTAGGTGAAGGTTCATCACTATCCTGGTGTGAATTGGCAAGCTTTTTAGGTGGGATTTTCTCCTGTCAAACATTTGTCTGTCTAATGCATTTATAAATTTACATATAAAAAGACTAACCAACGTAAACCTCAACTTGATCAACTTCACATCATATAATGGATTACTGCGCTTGTGTATATATGGATTATACAGCCAAGTTTAAATTGCTTCTTTTTTATCATGTGTACGGCATTTAGAGGAAACTTTTGGCTTTCAGCCTTTACTCTCATCATTCATCTCAAGTCAGCATAACTTCCCAGTTCTGCTTTTCAGCCTGTATCCTTATTGTTCATTTTGTGCTCCCAGCTGTCTGTGCACTGAACGTTTATGGAGTTTTGTGGGTGTCACTACACGCAAGCGAGCTGTGTCAGGAATGTGCTTTGCGCTTTATGGGTGATCAACGTGCAAGCAAGAACGAAGAAAATCCTTCCTGAAACTTTTGTAAATCCGGCAGAAAATTGTTGTTCGGTTTGGCTTGCGCAAGCGTTTACACACACCTTTACTAAAAGTTATTAATGAGGCCCAATGTGTGCGATGATGGAATTAAAATAGACACGAGATATGATGTTGATCCAGAACCATCTGGGATTAAATGTTAAACCAAATGAGCTACTCGTAACAAAAAAACAAGTATTATGATTTCAGTTGCATTTGTTTTCCTAGCAAGCAGTTTTTCCCCCAGCATATTCCCTTTCGCTGATGCTGTTATTGTTGTCAAGCGCAATATTGTGCTGTTTATTTTCTCGACCTGTACAAAAGTTTAATTTCTCAAAAACCATACCAGCACAAACATTCCTTTTATTTCTTGAACAGAAATATAATATGGGCTGAAACCTGTGGAGGTTTTTCGCTCGTATTTTTGTGAGCAGTTGAAAGTAAAATATGTCACGGGACAAATTTTTTTTTTTGTCTTTTTATTGCTGAATAAAATTTAAAGCCCTTCAGTAATTTCAGTGCAGCTAATATGAGCACTTCTTCTGGTTCTTCCGTTAACTCGGTTCCTGTGCTTCTGAAATTTCACTTTCAGTCATTGTGTCTCAGAGAATTATTGTATAGAAAGGATACTATTTAAGGAGCCATTACCTAACAAACTGATTTTGGGGAAAGGTCTTCTCCTTTCTCATCCTCTCTCATCTCCGTTGTGATTGGCTTGGCACGGGGGACATTGCGGTCATGTGGCGTCTAGTGTAATACACACAATAACAGCCGGAGTACCAAATAATGGAAAGACCAGGAAAAGAAGGGATCGTATATGGGCTACTTTGATACGTCTGACCAAAATCTGATTTGAAAGCAGTGTAGACTTTCCATTATTCATGGTAATATTAGTGCCAATGTGTTTTTGCTATAATCCACATTTTTGACTGCAGATAAGTTTTCAGACCATCTGGATGGATTCAGTTTAAACCTCTCAGAGGAGAACTGTGGTACTGTATAGAACTCACAGAATGTATATTTATTCATTCGGATGTAATTATGTAATAATCGTGAAGACACCGTGCCCTGGGCAATGTACTGTGATCCGATGAGGTGTCCTTTCTCTCCATCTGGATGGTTTTGCCTTCTGAGGAAGCCAAAGCGCTTGTTCAGTTTGACAGCGGTTCTGATTTTCTTGAACCCTCTCCATTAGGAGTTGTTTAAAATAGACACTACTGCAGTCAAAAGAGAAATAAATCCAGCTTGAGGACAAAAACAATATATGATCCCAACTGATCCATCCACATGGTGTTTCTATTATTTCTAATCAGTGAGTGTTACAGCTTACGTCACATTTAGGAATCGCTTTCAGCTACGTGATTTACAATGGAGACTAAAATCTTAAAAGCAGGCTTTTAGGGTCTTGCTCATGTTCCTAGCAGCGGCTCTTTCAGGATTTGAAGTCATGACCTTCTGGACACTAAAACCAAACCTTAAAGGAGAAACTCCACTCTGAATGACCTGCATATTAATCTTTATAATTAACATGTGACCGTCAACAGCATCCAGGATTTATTTTATAATGAAAAATAAGTTGGCATGGCTTTAGCTTAATTCTTTCATCGTGGCTTATTTTCTCTTCGGTTACCAGGTTCCTACATTACCCACAGTGCCATTTGACTACCTGGTGATAGTGGTGTCAGTGGGACTCCTCTGTACCTAAAGAGAGCGATGCAGCAGCACTTTAGTCCTTTAGTCTGTTCAGTTCTCAACCCATCACCCCTGCTTCAACCTTCATTGCTAATACCAGCATCAACACCAGCATATAGATCGCTAACTGGACTAGTCTCTGCTGTAACTCTGACTCTTTAGCTGCAATGCATTCTGGGACTTTGAGTCCAGAGTTTGTACCAAAGTCTCCACTGCTTACTTTTTAACGCAGGATTTCTCATTAATGTGACTTGCTGGAAAATGGCGAGTGAGAATAGAAGATTTGCTCTGTTGTTTTTCGGTGCTACGAAAAAACTTGACTGTTACCCCTTATGTGGTAATAAGAATAATAACAGCATTCCCCTGTGATGTCAGCACAACACACAACGTCTCGCAGGAATAATAAAAATACAGCACCAACCAACAAATTAGCACCAGAATCACTAAATAAGTAAAATGTCATTACCAGGATTTCTGAGTTTTTTGTGACGAATCTAACTATCATATGCGTTTGTGTCTTCAGAGACGTGTGCGGTGAATAATGGAGGATGTGACAGCACGTGTCACGATGCTCTAACAGGGGTGCGCTGCAGCTGTCCGGTCGGATTCACTCTTCAGCCTGACCGCAAGACCTGCAAAGGTAACACACACACACACACACACACACACACGCATCTACACAGTCATGCATGCAACGTGGTCACATTTCTTTTTTTCTTTTTTTTAAAATATGGTTTAAGAAGGAACAAAAGGATACAAATTGCTTGCAACCCTGGCAGAACAAGACAGGAGCTCTGCTTCATGCCTGAGGGAGAGAAAGGGACTTATTTTGTCCAGATGATGACAATCCCTTTTGGAGATGGACGCCTCATTTAGAGAGATGGTTAACTCTTAATGAGAGCCATCTTTGCAGATTCAAAGCCAGTCGGAAGAGGCAGATGATATATCAGTCTTTTCTTGTGAGAAGGCTTGTTCCAGATGAACCACAAACTTTCAGGCGCCTACTGGTTTTAAAACATCTTGTTCTGAAATGTTCCAGAGCCCTGGCACTGGTGGTCATGTGGCAGATTCAAATCAAAGGAAATATGTACTGTTTGTTGAAAAAAAGCAAGATTGTGGTATTGGTATATTACTTTAGTCTGAACATGATGCTTTTCGGATTCATTGTCTCAAAGATTGCCATTCAAGTGGCTAAAGTTGTGAGATAAGTGTTGCTAAGCAACTGGGAGACATGGACACTGGAAGACTTGTTTCGTTTTAATAGAAATTTTGTTAGGTAGCACAAAGCCACAATGTCTTGTATGCAGACAGTATAAAGGCTTGGTGACAGTGGAAATAAGACAGAAACCTCCAGAATATATTAGCATTTTCCTCAGATGTGTTGGAGAAATACTAAAACAGTTCCTTATGACTGGAATTACACTGTAATTACACTGACAGTTTTTGGATTCTGCCATTTTGCGAAAAGTCAGTATTGTCGCAACTCACGAATGTGCAGCTAACTGTACTGTTAAATCTTCTCTTACTTATCTAACCCTTAATTTTAACCAGTTTTTCCACTGGTGAGAAGGATATGCAAGATAAATAACTCCCTTTCAGGTTTCACTGGAGTATTCATATGTATCTCCATTTCCAGTGTTCTTGAAGTTCTTGAATCTTTTTCCATTCCAGATATCGACGAGTGCCGCATGAGTAATGGCAGCTGTGATCAGATTTGCCGGAACACAGTGGGAAGCTTCGAGTGTAGCTGCAGGAAGGGTTACAAGCTGCTCACCAATGAGAGGACCTGTCAAGGTAGGAACACAACGAATCTGTGGGATTCTGGTAGTTTTCCATGTAGTCCTCAGCGTATGTTTACATTCGCAAGCCACAAAGCGACAGGTGACCGTTCACTTTCTATACACGACAAGGAGCAATTTCAGTGACTTTTCTCAATTTTCTCAATGGTTCTTCAGTACCCCACTCCCAATTTTAGTTCCTACTCACAATTACTGTGTGATGCTAAAAGTGGAAGAAAAACTTCTAATCTTGCTTTCATTTTATCTTGTTAAGACCTCTCATTAAGTGGATATATCATATGTAGGAGCTTGGAAGGAAGTAGCAGAGATTGTTGGTGCCTCTTGAGTGTATGTATGAAATACTTTTATCTTGCCAACAAAGCTAGTATTAAACCAAGCAAAGTCACACAAATCAAATGACTAATTTTCCCACTGTTAGTTAGCTTTAGAAGACATATAGCTATTATAGTAGCTAAGTATTCTATAGTAGCAGTTGCTACACACCAACAAGAGACAAACTACAAGCAACTAGTCTAAACGTAGGGTCAGGATCCTCTCCTACATTGTTCACTTTATTGAGTTATCCTCATTATTCATTAAGCCTAGTTGTAGCTATACAAAGCATCTTGTGACTCAGTTCACCTCACACATCAGTAAATTAAAACAGAGTTCATGGCGTAGTCAGCACAAGCCATTGCCCCATTTCTCCTGCCTTACATACAAATTAAGGTACTTCAGAAGTGAGAATATTTCCCTGGCTTGGTGCCATGAGAGTGATGGAATAAATGCTCGGTAGGAGAGCAGGAACTCAGCCACTGAGCAAACAGAGGATCACGCTGGGTCATGCTGAGCCGAGCTGAGCTGCAGGTGTTGGAAATTAGAGCGAGCAATCTTCTCCACCTCCCCCCAGCACACACATCTGGAGGCCTCAAGAGAGCAAAAAGCAAATAGAAAGGCTTGAGAGTGAGAAGAGCGAATGGAAATAAAAGGAGGAGGCAGAAGGAAGGGCAAAAGGGGAGAACCGAGCAGAGGACATGTATTGCCTTTCGTTTTGTCCTTTGGTGTGGTCATCAGTAGGCATATTGAGATAATCAAGAACTTCGGTATTGTCAGGCTTGGAGTTCCAAGCTGTCTATTTTCTTTCACTCGTTCTTTCTGTCATTCTTTCCTTTGTTGTTCAATTTCCTTATTTGCTTTCCCTCGAATGCTGCCCGTATATCGTGGCATGGATTTTTGTTGGGTTTGATTCATTTTCAGACATCAGTTTAGGAGCTGAAACATTGATGCCTTCCTACAGAGTGTTCAGAGCTCAGATAAAACCAAGCTGCCAATCACACCAACCACACACTTCTTTAAAACTGAGCCATCTAAATGCTGTGTGGAATATTCCTGTCAAACTGTAGAGAAACGTAGCCACAAACCCTTCCTGTTTTCCCTTCCTGTCTTCTTGTATATACTTTTGGACAGAACTTGGTGATATTGTGGAAGATTTAAGAGAATTAATTTCACCAGAAGTTGCAGTCTCAGATTGAAAGTTGGCTTACTTTATTTACAGTCATTTGTGACTATGCGTTTATGATCTCCACAAGTAGTGACTGCAAAACCCCGACATCCTTTTCCCCCTATCAGACCTATCATTTAGACTCAGCATCTGTGCTCCACCCAGACTTGCTCCATGACCTGTGGTTGTTTTCTTTCCCCACTCCCCACCAGGCCACGGTTGAAATTGTGGGAACATTGTCAGCACTTTAACCAAGCTGCTGGATATTACCTTATTACACTTATCTGAGACCTGCTGTTTTTCTTCAAATGGAAGTGTATGATTTTGAAAAAAATGGTTCCACAGGGTTCATAATTGTTCTATCTTTCCAAGTATTTTCTAATTGAGTCTTTTTTTTTCCTGAAAGGGCTACACATAGAACCTTTAAGCCATCCCAGGAAGCAGTCTCAGACAAATAAGGGTACTAAACTGTATATTTCCTTGTCATTGGGTGGTACACTCAAGCACACACCTTTTGTAACATCAGTATGTGTTTTCTACCCAGAAAGATGTATATTGTATTCCTTTAAAGCTTTATTGTAAAAGGCAATTGCAGTCTAATTATGTACATTAACTCTTACACTACATCCAAGTTTCCAGGTGAAAGAAGCATATTAAAGGTACAAAACATAAGGGTACCACCCCAGCAACTAGAAAAGGTACAGTTTCTGTGAGTGCGTTTAGAGAACTTTGAGTACTTCTATGTGCGGTGCTTAAACCATTATGCATCCAAAGAACCCTCCAGGAGCATACCTAAACCATACCCTGATCCATTTTAAGAAAAACAGCAAAACTTATCTAGGATAAATGTAATGAGTAAGGGACAAACTCAAAGAAACCTTTAGAGTGGTTGATGGGAGCTTTGTTTTCTAAGATTGCATGGCAAGCATCACCTAAGCGAAGCTCATGGTATGGCATGGCAGTGTGCAAGTTTTTGGCAAGGGGTCTTAGGAGGGGGGTTTTGTATGCCGTTGTTATCATAGGGAAGTGGTAGGTGTGGGCTGTCAGGGAAAAACTCTTATCTTTATCCTGTTCTCCACACAATGCTGCTTAAGTGCACCCTAAGGTGAGAGGTCAAACAAATCGCTTAGCTCCGTGGTTTTCATCTATAGTGCTGCACTGTCGGTGATTTCCCTGCTCTCACACACCTAATTCAGTTCATCTGGTCCTGATTTTATTAAGCCTATATTTGTATCACGTATCTTAATAAAAGCTCCCTGAAAGATTCTTTGGTTTTCTTTTTGGGGGAACCCATAAAAACTACAGTAGGCTGATAAATTAAAGGAAAACCTGGTGGTTCTGCTCTGGGAGGCATTTATTTTGCTGGTTTGGGTCCACTTCTGCACTTCTTGGGTTCATCACTGCAAATCAGTCCAGTGTTCTTCTGACTGATCATCTTTACACTGTGATTGAACAGTTCTGTCCAGATGGTCATGGTCTCTTCCAGGATGATCCCATCCCCATCTACAGGGCACGACATCTCCCTTAATAGACTGTTTAGGATGAAAATGTTGTAAATTGTGATCAATGATGCTATGGCCTTCACAGTCAACAGATCTAACTAATTTAACACTGTTCCAAAATCTCCCATAAGTGTTTGACAGTGCTCGCCACCACCATCATCAAAACACCAACTGAGGGAATATCTCTTCCAGTACAGTATCAGAATCAAGGCCAAGGCACACTAAAGTTGCTCTGGTGCCTCGTCGTGGCCTAACGCCTTATGAAGACACTTTATGTTGGATTTCCTTTCATTTATCATTTGTTCTTTTTACCAATCTTGTTCCATTATAGGAATTGATGCTCACTGCTTTACTGATCTGGGTCTGTTGTTGTCAGAAATAATTGTAATGCTTGTTAGTAACCATATCTGAAGGCTCAGTTTATGCAAAGAAAATGATAAAAAAATAAAAAAATAGATTTGGTTTGACCTGTGGGGGAAATCTCCTTCAGGATGCTATGATCCCCTGAGGAATTTTTTGAGTGCATTCCAATAATAAGCTACTAACTCATACAGTAAGAGTTTTGCTAATGTGGGTAACTATCTTGCTTGGATTGACACTGCTATAAGCCATGATTTATACCAGAGGAAGAGGAGAAAGGTGTTCCAGTCAAGTACTTGTAGAAAGGTCATTCCTTCCTTTAGAAGAGCTACCTGAACTCTGTGTCACACACTTGACCTTTTGCTAATCCTCTGAGAGCAAGGCAAATGCCTCAGCCTAAACAGAGGCGGCTTTTGAGCTCTGACTGCTCTCTAAATGCTCCGGGTGGAACAAGTAAACAGAATTTTTGCTTTATCTGGTGTTGACTGTCCCCCTGGTTTCGTGGCCATCATCAACCCTCAGCTTCAATCAATCAGGATGGGGCTTGTCCTTCACCACCTCACTGAGCATCTGGACACATTCCTTAGCCATTGCTAAACCTCCCCCACACTGTCCTTAGCAGGCTATTCAGACTTGCCCCTTATCTGATTGTGCCCTCGTATCCTTTAAGAGAGGCTGATAGAGCCCATATCTCTGCTCTGTAAACAGACTAGTTGTTTTTTTTTCTCAGATGGCTATTGTTTCGATTTGCCAGTGGCTAAGATTAGCAGCTAACAGAGTTAGCATCATGAGTGCTAAGGTACCATGATGAAATTCTTTTTCTGTGGAATCTTTCTTGCTCACCCTCCATCTCTTACTGTTTTTGATGATAGATTCCTAGGACCCACTCAGCTTGGTGCCAAATCTTGTATCTATCTTCTCAAACTTCCCTGTGCTAGCTAGCACGTACACAGGCCTACTGCCACCTACCCCGCATACACCCACATTTTTCCACTCTCCCTTTCCCAAAACAAGAGGCCCTTCAAAACTATGCAAGATCTTTGCAAAAAAAATTTTTTTTTAACTTTTCCCGGGTTGTGGAGATTGCCGTGCTGCATAGACATGACCCATACAATTAACAAATTCACTGGAAAGGAATGGAATGTGGTTTGGAAGCATTGAAATCAAGTGAACATTTGGCCTGCTGGGTTACAGGATTTTGGAGGAGTAGTTGAGGATGATTGATGTATCTTGAGGGTCAGAAAGCGAGCAGCTGGGTCCACTGGGTGTGGAAACCTGTCAGTGGTACCCTGCTGTCCTTCTGAACCCGTGCCGATCTCTGTGGGGGAAACAAAGACCAGGCTCACTTAATGAATCTGCCAACAGCTCGTAAAGCATTTCTGATGAAGCTTGAGAGATCTGGGCTGGGAAAAATGGAAAAATGGTGTTATATAACAGGCAGTTTGGTCTAGACGGCTGAATAGCAGTAAGAATTAACTGTATAGTGATGTATAATTGCCCAAATTCAACTCAACTTTTATAAGCACCAGTACCTGAATGCTATAGTATTGGTTGTCTAAAACTAACTGCTTTCTAGTTACAGGTTGGGTTTGTTGGGCTTGTTGTTTGCGTATTTGAGCTTTCAATAAATCAGAAACCATAGCTTTGCTAATAGGTCGCTACTTGTAAACTCTGAATCAGGCTGCAAGGAACAGACGTGTTTAGAGATGCTTGTATACACAAAATGTTTGAGGGTCACAGATTTTCTTTCCCAAACTATGATGGCTCATGGATTGTAACCAAGTCCATCTGCTTGTTGAATGGCTAATGAGTGGCTTGTTGAAAGTATTGTTTAATAAGCCTACAATACTTGCCCCAAGCCACTGCCCAAAAGTACACTAATGTTTTACCTAGGTTTTCCAAATGAGATAAGCTTAATTTATTACTTGGCAGTTTTTCAGTCTATAATTACCTTCATCCAATCAACTAAATGTCTAGCATGATGAAAACAAAACTGGACAAGTAGCTGACCCACAAATAGGGTTGTCTATTGTATTGGAGGATGCCAGTTCTGCCCATAAATGCTGTCTGTCTAGGCGACCTCCTCCTAAATAGATCAAGGGTAGTGATGGTGCCCATGATAAAGATATTTTAGATCGGGTAACCAATTATCAGCACAGCCATTGTGGAGGGCATCAAGCACCTAAGTAACTTAGAAGTGAGGCAGAATACAATCAAGTGGAGGGTTAAGAGCTTTTCTTGCTCATTGGCCCAATAGCAGCTCCCTGGCAGTCCAACCTTCTGGTCACTGGGGTGACGCCTAAATTAACAAATTAGTGATGAAAATCTTAACATGTGGGTAAGACCTTGATCTGGATGAATTTGAAATATGTTTTATCATGATCTTTAAAAATAAATTAAAAATCTATCTGTCTTTCTCTCTCAACAGACATAGATGAGTGCTCGTTTGACCGTGCGTGTGACCACACCTGTGTGAACTCTCCAGGCAGTTTTGAGTGTCATTGTCACAAAGGCTATGTCCTGTATGGAGTCGCTCACTGTGGAGGTAACACATTACATTACGTTTTTTTCATAAGGCAGATGTTATATTAATCCAATCCCACCAAATCCAATCCTATCTCATCTTGTCCCACCCCACACCATCCTATCCTATTCAGTCCCATCCCATCCCACCCCGTCTTATCCTGTACTCTCCTATCAGCTGTTAGTGCACGAGAAGAAAACGTAAGTACTAACACACCTGACCCAACAGTCCTTAATTTAGAGTAGTGTAGATGTTGCTGGGGATTTGCTCTCGCCATGAGGATGACTTGACTTGAACCTTTAAGGCTAGTCTGAATTTGAGTGTGACAGGAAAAGGAAATACATACCTAGTAGCTGTACGAATAAAGAGTTGTTCATGTCGGCGTTTTGCTGTCTCGACAGAAAGATGTGTTGGAGAGTGTGACTGCTTCAGGGCAGACACACATTCCTGCAGTGCAGAACTTGCTGATCCTACACCCAGGGTGTGGCAGGATATCAGGGAAAGTGTTTCAGGGTGATCCAAGTAAATTATAAGTTGTGGAAGGCTTCTGAGTGAGGCAAATGTCCAAGAGTTTAGGAGATTGCTTGCTTGAATCCCAGTGATGCCACACCATGACCAGGAGTCTAAGAGCATCCAACTGCTCCATGAGTAAATTTGGGAAAAATAAAAAGAAATGAGTAGCTATTGTTATACATATTGTTATATACAGAGTACAAATGTATTATGATTTTTTTTTCACGTACCCTAACTTGAGAGGAAGTTGGGGTCACAGCACATGACTCCAGTGAAACGGAGGATTAAGGGCAAGAGCCCAACAACTCCCAACCCTGGTCAGAACACAGAGCTGCCATTGCAAACTATTAATTAAGACATGGTAAGCAAAAACTGCTTTAAGTTTGCACATTGGATGTTCATGAGGTGTTCGTTGGGTCAGTGGTAACTAGTATCACTTGGTTTATAAAAAGAATTTTATGCACAAGACTAGTTATATATTGAGTCATCCAGCAAGTTCTGAAAGTTCTGAGATAGTAACGCAAGCCTATCAACAACATAATCTCTCTGATTTCTAGTTACCTTAACAATCGTTCCACCATTTTTTATTTTATTCCTTCATGAAAAAATGAGCCAATTTTGTATTGAGTCACTGAGCCAGTATTTGAGCTCAGTGTTGTTGTTGTTGAAGCTCTGCTGAGAAGGGAACAGAGAAGGCTATAATCTAATGGTGTAAGGTCATGACTGTATGTCAGAAACTGTATGGTTTTTTGAGTGTCTTAGTCTAAACTGCAAAATGGTACATCCATTTTTTGGGTGAGCAAAATTATTGGAACAGATAGTTTTAAAGCAGATAATTAACCACTTAATAAGTGGTTGCATATTTCTTGTTTGCAATAACTACATCAACCTGGCAACCCAATGACATCACCAAACTGCATTCTTCTTTGGTGATGCTTTTCTAGGTTAGAAGCACAGCTTCTTTTAGTTGTTGTTTGTTTTGGGGGGTTTCCCCCTTCAGTCTCCTCTTCAGGAGGTGAAATGCTGCTCAACTGGCTTAAGGTCTGGTGATTGACCAGCCTAAGACCTTCCACATTTTTCCACATTGTCATTTTTATTTGTTTCAATGTATTTCTGTCAAAATTCTCAGAAACTGGAAAAAAGGAACAGCAAATTAAAAAAAAAAGTTTATCTAATTCTTACACATTCTTAATGGCACTTTGAGATTTTTAGGATGTTTGTGAGGGAGGGTCAGTAAGAAGTCAGGAAGGGAGGGAGATTAAAAGAAAGAGAAAGAAGAGTGAGAGAGCTAGTTTTCTCTTACCATGGGTAGATTTACCAGGGCTGTAGTTTTTCTCACCTGATATATAAATGTACATTCTGTATTTGTCTGGCCCTTGAGGGTCACGTCGACTGACATCTGTGTCCCCCCACTTTTAAAATGGCTGCTACACCCCTGCTTGTTGTGTTGTTTTTTGGGTGGGTGTGGGGGGGGGTCATTGCCTTGCTGCATGATGAAGTTCCTCCCAATTAGCTTGGATGCCTTTCTCTGTAAATTGGCAGGCATAATGTTTCCGTAGACTTCTGAATTCATTCTGCTGCTACCATCATGAGTTACATCATCAATAAAGATTAGTGAGCCTGTTCCAGAAGCACCCATGCAAGCCCAAGCCGTGACACTAATTCGAACCGTGCTCGACCGATGAGCTCATATGTTCCCGAATATGAGCAGATCCTTTCATTCGACACACTTTGGCCTTTCCTTCACTTTGGTAGTGTGTAATCTTGGTTCCAGAACATTTGTGTCTCATCTTTGTATTTCTATTTATATCTGGCCTTTGTACCTCTGTATTTCTATTTATACCTGGCCTTCCGTTTCCAATTTGGCCTTTCCATTCCAATATTTTCGGAGAGGACTGTATATTAACATAGAAATTCTGAAATCAACCTGTTCGTGCCATTCGGAAGTAACCACCTAACCACAGTCTTACTGGGTGATGTAACTCGTGAGAGGAGGAATGCGTTCCTGCGGTTCAGAGGAAGGGTGGCGAGGCACTGATGGAGGCGTCACGAGAGAAACACGTGTTTATGGGCGGATTAAGAGTATTTCGATGGTGACAGTCTCTAATTGCGTGTAGAGCGGGTACAGGAAGGCAGGGAGGCGGCCTGGCACGGAGACAGGGCTGTCCAGGCATTGTTAAGATGTTAAGAGACCCTGGTGTGATGAATGAGGCTTTCTCCTTTTCTGTCCACACTCGACAAGCCTTTAGATAAGAGGCAGAATTATGGAACACTAGAGGAATGGGTTCTGCTTTCCTATAGGAAGCTGTTCAGTTGTGAAAGGGATGCAGATAGAGCAAATATCTGGAATGCCGAGTTCACATTCAAGGCTGTTGCAGGTTTGCACCAACTGACCAGAAGCAAGTTCTGGATGCTTGTAGAAAGAGCAGAGAGAGCTGCAACTTACCACAATGGTTGAAGCAAGTCCTAGTGCTCAGGAGTTTGCAGCTCATCTGTTGATTGTGTGCTGCTGAAGTCAAAGAAAGTCTGAAAGCTTCATCAACATGGGGTAGTTAAGGTTCTGTACTAGAGACAGCATTTACTGTCACATATGCAAGTACATTGTGTTTTTTTTTTTGGCATATCTTAGCTTGGTAGTAAGCTGGGCTCAGGGTGCAGGGTCAGACTTAATGGTTAGAGAGTCAGACTTGTAACCCGAAGGTCGTGGGTTCAAGTCTCAGGACCGGCAGGGATTGTAAGTGGGGGGAGTGAATGACCAGCGCTCTCTTCCACCTTCAATACCACGGCTGAGGTGAGACCCTTGAGCAAGGCACCGAACCCCCAACTGCTCTAGCAAATGGCCAAACATAAATAGAGCATAATTGTATCTTAAATGTTGGCATCAACTGACTGATACTCAAGTAAATGTTAAAGTCTTTTAAGGTCTGACATTTAATTGATTAAATTTAATTTCTATTTCCTATGCTTTCTATATGCAACACCTTTTTCTCCTTCAGTAACACAGCAGGCAAAAATAAGTAACTTTAATTTAGATAACCCAGACACAGTAAATCTGTAGCATTACAATCCACTGTCACAATATTACATCACTTAGCCACTCAGTCTGTGTCTGGCTCAGTGTCTCTGCAAGGTAATTAATGTTAACTAAGTAAAGGAAAAGAATAATTGATCCCCGCAAACACCCCGTTCCCTGTCTGCATGAATCAGTTCAGCCTAAGAGGCATGTTCCGGGGGTCTCAGGGGCATGAACAATTGTTGACACAAAAGGTCAATGAAGGTGTCAATCAAACAAGAGTTTTTTCTTTCTCTCCTTTTTCTCTCCTTTCTGCTTCTCTGTTCACTGAGATTAATGAGCGCCTTCAATGCAGATGGCCAAAAGAGGAAATGCAAAGTCAAAGGTTCTAGTATGGAGACGGCTCGAATCTGGGGGTTGGGGAGGGGGAGAGGGGCGAATGGCCCAAAGAAAAGGGAAACCAGACCAGCCTAGCAAGCGAGAGCTTTATTCATTAACAAAATTCAGATTCATTGCTATTCTGTTCCTCTCTGGCTTTAACTAAGAGCAAAGCCTTTGATATGCCTAAAGACTCTTTATGTCTTCTTCTCGGTCTGCCTCTACTTCAAAACCACTTAGTCAAACTCAGCGCTCTCCGTCTCTTTCTCTCTTTGTTTTTTATTCAGCTCCCATCTGGTTTGCTGTGTTTTAGAGAGTGATTGTGGTTTTACTTTTTCCTTTTTGGGGGAAAAAAAAACGTGCTTAGAAGCATAGATGAGCAAATGCAATCCATTGAAAGCACACAAGCCTTTGGCCTGGGTTCTGTGAAGGTCCAATCAAGTCAAGGTGGAAAAACAATTACTGACACTGTCAAATTATGCTGGAGAAGCTGCTGCCAACCCCCTCGCTGTATCTTTTTCTCAGATGTTTGTTTGTTTAATTACATGAAACAGCCTACACTCTGAAGGGTTGGCTGAAGGGTTCTTCAGTTGCTGAAATTGTCCTGATCACAAAGAGGATCCAAGTAGAACCTTTTCGGGAGACCAACGAACCCTTACAGAACCCTCAAAGAGGCCTTTTCTCTAAGAGTGTACTTTAAAGCTTTGCTTAAACATTCCTCTTCTCACATGTAAGATCTGTAATTGTAGCTACAGGCTGACAAAGAGGTCCGTGAACGGCAAAGATGTACCGGACAGAGATGTCCATGAATGACTTCGATATCTAAGGATGCCAATTATTGGGCCAGCATGGCCTGGGTTAAATTGGCCCATAAGATGATTGGTCTTATTGGTCATATTGGTTCATTTAAAGTCAGTCCTGGTCGGTCTGTCTGTCTGTCTGTATTTTTGTGGTCTTATTATTGTTTTATTATTATTATTGTCTTATTTATGTTCTGAGAAGTTCCAGCAATTGTTCCATTAATGCTTGGCAAACACATCTTTTGCATATCTTTTAAATCTCTTATTACTCATATAACATCTATATTGTCTATAATAAAAGGTGAACTTGGCTTTGAAATTGTGATTAATGTTCACAACTGGATTTAGAGGATTTGGAAACAGCTTAAATGTGTAAGCTCAGAGCTCGTCACAGGCTGGTATGGAGTAAAAATAGACAATAGTTTTGACTCCTAACACAACCTGTGTAAGCCTTTATAAACTTGCAGAAGGATGGTCTGGTTGATGCACCATGGTTTAGCATTGTTCCTGCTCTAAAATGTGTTTCAGATCAACGAGAGTTCTAATGTTTACAAGGAGCGTGAGTCCTGATGGAGAAATGCTGAAGTGTTCACTTGCATGCTGTGTGTGTTTTAGGAAAACTCCAGAATATATTTGCCATTTTATTGGTACAGAGTGTTTTTTTTTCCTTTTTGCATGCAATTACTGCCTTTCTAGTGTATGAAAGTAAGCAGGGGTCAGTCTGTTCGGCACCACTGGAACTTTAACCCCTGCAACTCACAGCCTCATGCTTGAGGGCACAAATCTAAGCACAGAAGGAACAGTTCAGCCTAAAAAACAAAAAAAGTTTTTTTTTTCTTCCCCTATGAGTTTTTCTGTCTTGTTAACTACAAAGAACTTTCATGTATTGCCCATTTTCTCTCCTCTTTTGAGAATGTTGCAGAGCTCCACATTCTTACATAATGGAGCGTTCCAAATCATTTGCAACACTGCAAAGATACACAGTCACTATATCAGAGTGTCGTAAAGTGCCCTTTGTTTTGATTTTCAGACATCGATGAGTGCAGTATAAACCGTGGCGGCTGTAAGTATGGCTGTGTGAACACGTTGGGCAGCTACGAGTGTACATGCCCACCTGGACACAAACTGCACTGGAACAAGAAGGACTGCGTCGGTACGTGCACAACAACACTCACACCTACTGGCCAATAAACACATTACACCAAATACACAGTGAAGATTTCAATGTTTTGTTGGTTACTTTTGTGTAAATAATAATTTGGGTAAAAAATGTAAATAAGTTAATTATATATAAAAATATATACATCTCTGTAGAGGTTATGTTGTGGTGTTTTTTTTTTTTTTTCAAACCTCTGACTTCAAAAAGTGCTCATATATTTGACAAACATGTAACTACCAGCTGGCTACACTATTTATTTCAAAAGCACCAATTTGACATGTTTGAAGTCTAGTTGAAAGCGTAATGTTGGGTTTTAACTCTTAGCACTTCCAAAGAAACAACTCTGGTTTGAGTATACAGATTGCTGGTAGAAAAAAACTATAGAATAATTACCGAAAGGTCACTCTTAGGCAAGGGTGGATAGGTGAAGGCCTTTCAACTTTACTAAATCACCTTAGCCTGGATGCTTATAAAATGATTTTCTTGTTCGCTGATGGATTTAAATGAAGTATTTGTTGTCACAGAAGTCGTTAAGTGTCCGTCCAGCCTGATGGCACCAAAAGCAACGCTCTCTTGCAGCAAGACAGGCAAAAAGGAGAGTTGTTCACTGACCTGTACATCCAAGGCACACTATCTGGCAGGTACATGCTGCAGGAACACATTGCAGTGCTTGTGTTATCTTGTGTAACTTGTTGGTTACAACTACAATACTAACTTAACTCATTAACTCATTAACACATAATACACAATCAGTTCAAAGACGATCACCTCAACAAAGTTACAAAAGTCAACAACAGTGTAAACATGAAACTGTTTATATTTGGGGGTGCCTTGTACACATGTAAAAACAACATAACCTTACAGTTTTGCAGTCACTAAGATGTGCTGTTAGGTTTAACAGGGCATGGTATGACTATGTCTGACTTGTCCTCTCTGTAGAGTCCGACAACAGTTACACAGTCAGCTGCGGCATCCGAGGAAAAAGCCAAAGTAGACTGAACTCCAGCAACAGCCAGAGCTGCATAGGTAAGAGCAATATAGCAATACAGCACAGCCTGATAGGATGGTTGGATGGAGGGATAGATGGACTGGATGCATGGATTGATGGAGCCTGATTAGATGGATGGATGGAGCCTGATTGGATGAATAGAAGGATGGATGAATGGGTAGATGGTCCATCCAGTCTAGTGGACAGATGAATAGCTGGATGGAACTTGAATGGGCAGATGATTGAATAGATGGATAGTGGGTGGGTGGATAGATAGAGGGATGGATGGACAGATGCTTGAATAGATCGATATGCATAGTCCTTAATGCACTGTGTTTTGATGTGATGAATGTGATTGGATATTTGCTTGTGTTGAACGTGATTGGATGTTTGGTAGTGTTGAACGTGATTGGATGTTTGGTAGTGATGAACGTGATTGGATGTTTGGTAGTGATGAACGTGATTGGACGTTTGGTAGTGGTGAACGTGATTGGATGTTTGGTAGTGGTGATTGGATGTTTTGTAGTGGTGAACGTGATTGGTTGTGCCAACGCTGCTTTGGTTTGTCTGTAGAGACTTTGGCTTCTCCAGTGAAGCAGACGGCCTCGTTCCGAATAAAGAACGCCAAATGCCACCTGCACCCCAAACTCAAGGGACGAGCAGAAGACGGAGGCAAGCAGATTGGGCCAGGTGAAAAGTCATAGGTCATAAAATAGGACATTTCACAATCACAGTATGTATAATGTAACAGCAAAATGTTGAGTTGTCCATTTTGGGCAGTCCTAGTGTTAGACAATGGCTTATTAATTATTGTTGCTCAGTTTGTTGCCTCCATTTAGTATTAGTTTGTAACATGAGTGTGTGGACTGCAGGTGGTCAGCTCTGCAACAACTGCCAAGTCACCTTCGTCAATCTGAAGTGCGAGTCCTCCAAGAAGACCAAAATTCGCCACACACGTAACCCGTCTAATAAAGAGGTCACACGCATCACGCTGGAACTAGAGGCAGAGATAAAGCCTGGAGACACTACCGGTAAGTGTGTAAAATTAATAGGAAGTAGGAATAATAGGAAAATGATCAACAACAGGATGATGTGATGCAGTATGAAGCGGAATTAGGTACCGCCCCTAACTGAATGCTTTCCTACAGCAGTACATCCCAAAGTGTTTTAACAGCTATTTTATTTATTAAGAAATATCATACTTTTATTTGTTTATAGTCACATTTAATGTTGTGAAATGTCCATGAAACAAGTTCATTGCTGTTATCACTTACTTACTTTATAAGAGCTATGAACTGTCATTCCCTTACCAACCTCCAAACCCTCTGTTTTCTGACACAGGAGAAGCTTTACCCCTTACTATTAAAACATGCTGACACTGGAGACTCCTTCCATATAATTTAAATAAGTCTCCTCACAGCAATCTTCACCATATCCACAATTACATTTTTATACTCCAATTGATTCCTGCAGTCAGGAACTGACATGTTTTAGCTCTTTTTTTTTATTTTCCTGAAAGCAGGCCTGCTATACTAATATCTTTTAAAAATGTCTCAGCAGACCAAGTCTTAAAGAGAGACAGCCCAACACGAACACATCCCTCGACACTGGACTCGACACACTCCTTTGTTTAGGAGCAGAAGATGAAATCTTCCATCAAGGCACTGAAGAAGTCCATCAACCAGGAGAGGTTCCTCATCCGTGTGGCTGATCTTGAGTATGAGGTCGCTCAGAAGGTTACACAATCCGCTGACAAACAGGAGCACTGTGGCCCCGGGAGAGAGAGGGACAGCGGCCGATGTGGTAAGAGCATCAACCTGAAGTTGGATTATGCATAAATTTACCTGGTGAAAATAATATACAGAGGACAAAGGGGCTACAATATATGTACAAGGTAGGTGTGTCTAATAAACTGGCAATTCAGTGTGTGTGTATACGCAGCTTTCAAGGAAACAGGATGCGTTGGACAAAAGTCATTTTGCATCTGTGCAAGCAAAGCTGTCAGAGGTGGAATATACACACACACTGAGCAGTCAAAATGGGGAGATGGTGAAACTCTATGTAATCCATTTCAGAAGCTTTACATTAAAAACAGAAAAAAAGAAGCGTTCATAGAATAATGAGTGATGTAATTAATGATGTCGTAGTCTCATCGTCTCCCCCTCCTGACTGCTCTCTCAGTCAGATGTTTGCCTGGTTCTTATTATCACGGCAAGATGGAGCGCTGTATGCCGTGTTCTCCCGGAACCTTCCAGGAGCGTGAGGGTCAACTGGCCTGTGACCTTTGCCCTGGAGAAGATCGAAATGGCTTGCCAGGTGCCACTAACATCACTTCCTGCTCAGGTAAGCATGGTCAACCAATCAGCAGTCAAAAGCTTGAGGAGTCTGTTAAGGTGTGTTAAAAAAAATTTTCCCAGTAATGTTCCATACCTTTCATTTTAAAGCAGCATCAGTCATATCTTATATATTACTTACATTAAATCAGTGATCAATTTAAGAGTTAGTCATGAGTTCCAGTGAAGTGTTAATATGTGTACAGTTTTTTACGTCCACTATTATGTGGGCCAGATGTGAAAACTGTGAAGGCTCCCTGCGGGATCTGAGCCTGAGTAGTTCTAGCGTTAGTTCTACAATACAGCATAAGACATGAGCTAAGGTCTAACAGGCAACTGTAAAATTGCTAAATCTAAGCTAAAACTCGGGCTCATTCTCGTGCTGTTGTGATTTAAGGTCAGTGTGCACCAGGATATCACTCCAGCGACGGCTTTAAACCGTGCCAGCCGTGCCCCCGAGGCACATACCAGCCTGACCATGGAAGAACACTTTGCTTCCCTTGTGGAGGTGGCCTCGAAACAAAGAGTCTCCCTAGGTCGAGGAAGGTACTGACACTCCAGTTTCCAGTCGGAACTGAACCAAACAACGTGCAAATTTCGATGTCCCAGGAAAATGACACAAAAAGAGTCCAGAGTTAGTGTCTTTACCATTACTTTATAACACTGATTTGCAGAAAGCTCAGGTTATATTGTGGCTGTGGAGCTTTTCTCAATTTAGATTAAAGTGATAATAGAAAGATTGTTACACTAGACACTGACAAAAGACGTCACAGAACAGGAGGTCCGGTAATCTACAACACCTCTGTGCATCGGTGTATCCGCTGTCCTGTGGGAACATATCAAACAGACTTCAAACAGAATTACTGCATCTCATGTCCTGGAAACACCACCACAGACTTTGATGGTGCAACCAGTGTGTCTCAGTGCAAGAGTAAGCAGATTCGGTCTTATTACCTCCACCAGGGAGTTTAGTTCCAACCCTCATCTGAACTGTTAAACTGGTAAAAGTAATAAGATAACCACTAAGCTAATGGCTGGTCATTTAAGCCCCAAACTGGATCTTTTGCACGTGTGTTTGTACAGACAGGGAATGCGGCGGTGAAATCGGAGAATATATTGGCTACATCGAGTCTCCAAACTACCCAGGAGATTATCCTGCTAACGTGGACTGCATCTGGACCATCAACCCCCCCAGCAAGCGCAAAATCCTCATCGTCGTCCCAGAGATCTTCCTCCCTTCTGAAGATGACTGTGGAGATGTGTTGGTGATGAGGAAGAACTGTAAGTGGTAAAGGCATGGCTAGAAAAGTGAACCTGAATCAACTCAGACGTTTGCACTGTAGTGTATATAATTATGAAGTGTATAATTTTTGTATGAAACTCTCCCCCACCACAGGGTCAGTGACCTCCATAACCACGTATGAGACGTGTCAGACATACGAGCGGCCCATTGCCTTCACGGCTCGATCGCGGCGCCTCTGGATCAATTTCAAATCCAACGACGTGAACAGTGCACGCGGCTTCCACATCCCTTACGTCACATATGATGGTACACAACCTGATGCTTTCACATCATCATCCTGCAGTTTAATAATACACACTTCATCACAAGCATGTTCCTAATAATGTCGAACTTTAGCTTTTGGGCCCTTTGTATCTTCTTCCATGTTGTTTATTGTTTCAAATTATGATTTATTTGCAGACTTTTGTACAAAGTAAATGTTTTTTCTAGGGTTATTCTAATTACTTATTAAACTAATATAACCTTTACGTTACTTTGATAAGTGGTTTTTATGGGGTTTCTTTTGTTAGGTTGTGTTATATTATATACACAAAATATAATAACGCTCAGTGCATCACAACATTTTTACCCAAATGAGTTAAATGGATAATGTGCTGAAAACGTGTTATTCGGAAATGTCTCATTTTTCTAATTAGAGATTGTGTTTTTCAGAGGACTACGAGCAGCTGGTGGAAGACATCGTGAGAGATGGAAGACTTTACGCCTCAGAAAACCATCAAGAAATCCTGAAGGTTAGATGAAGATAAACGAAAACAGTAACATTATATCCAGATTGCATTGTCCATGGTTTGACTAGCTCATGATGTAATTTGCAAACAAGATAGTTACATCATCTCCATTACGTTAAATCATCTCCACACTGTGTCTCTCATCAGGACAAAAAATTAATCAAGACGCTGTTTGACGTCCTGGCGCACCCGAATCACTACTACAAGTACACGGCTCGGGATTCCAACGAGATGCTGCCGCGCTCCTTCATCCGGCTTATCAGCAGCAAAGTCTCGGCCTTCCTTCGACCGTACAACTAGCCGCTAACGCTCCGAGGCTTTACGCACTCCGGCCGACTCTGACAGCAGGCTTCAGTCTAAAGGATTCAGCACACGCTTTGTTTAAAAATCCACCCAGGCTTCTGACTTTTACTCGCTTCACTATGCACATTTGGTTTTGAATTTCTGTGCTGTTTATTTTTTATCAATCCTTTCTCATAAGAAGAGGGCGATTAGGTGAATAACTGCATCATACATTTGCAGCATATGAGGGTTTTTTTTTTTTTTTTGTGCTTTTAGGTCCTGTCTTCATCACCATTCTGTTTTGTGTTGATGTTTGTCTGGAGTATATCAGAATATACAATGTAGAAGGTGTAATATTCCCGTGAGCACCATAATTATTGGGACAGTTTTTTTCCCGTGGGCTGATTTTAAGTGTCATGCCTTGATCTGGCCCCTAAATATGGCCTTTTTTTTTTTGGTCCACATGAAGTTTGACATCTTGCATGTGACCAGAACAGAACGATCCCTAAAAGCCATACAGAACGTCTGTCTCGTGCATCTTAAGCATCTGTGCGCTCACTGGGATATCGCACGTTTGGGTAGAGTTGCAAAGTTGACAGAAGGTGCGTCGTTTTGTCGCTACGCAAGATGCGAGGCGAGCTTCTGATTTACTTCGCAGTTTTCTGTAGCACCTCGCCCACCATAGCGTTTGTATATCCATCGTATTTCTGTCTTTTCCATGCTCTCATCCCCCTTTACTTCATATCATACGTTCCGTGTCATCATAGTTCAGCTCTTAGAGCATCTTTAGTCTTCCTGCCACGCTGTTAAAACAGTACATTCCTGTCCGTCGACGTCGTATTACTAGTTTTCGGTTTCATATTCGTTTACGACCATATATCGGAGTTAATTTAACGAGGCGTAGAACACGTAGTGCATTATGACGAGACTGAAACGGAAGAGTTGCGGTGAGAAACAGTGTTCAGTGAGCAGTTCTGCAGAGAACGAGGCTGAGGTGCGTTTTGTTTTTTTGTTTGTTTGTTTGTTTGGTTTTTTTTGGCAGGACATGCGATTGCTGCTTCTTCGATTTTAAAAAAAATAAATAAAAAGTCACTTTAAACCTGCTACACTAAATTCAAGCCTTTCGACCTTTCCGACCCCGAAGGCCCTCAAAGGGAAATTCCACCTGTAATTTTTTTTTTCCACAGACCTGTACATAATTTAGCTACCATTAGGCTACAAATGATTGGAAGTGCATTCTTTTTGATCCCTTAAGAGTTCTCACTGGAGGGTGTGGCCTTCACAGGGAGTAGGGCATAGTCATGCTCGTTGGTTTCCGAATCTGAAAAGCTCCACTGTGAAGATGTAGTGCACACTACATTTTTTTTTTTACAATATAAACACGAAGCTTGTGTGTCAGATTGCCCACTCAAATGCTCAGTACTCACGGTGTGGGTATGATGCATACACATCATCGTAATGTATGCTGCAGTTTAGTGTACGCCTGTGGCTGCCTACACTTATCATACACAAACTCCAAACACATTGTGTGTGCCTTACGAATGTGTAACGTTCCCGTCGGTGAAATGGAGAGAGGGGGGAAAAACGCCGAACACACTTGATAACACCAGGTGACGTCTCTCCATGGTAGGATTTTTTTTTTTTTTTTTAAGTTTGTTTTATTGTATATTGTAAATATTAAATGAACGTAGACTAATGTCAAGTCTAAGAGCTAGAGCCGATCCCAAATAACAGCCTTGTATTAATAACATCCCTTAATGTGTTAAGGGATTCATCTTTGATTGCGCCCTCCTGAATAGAAACTCGATCCAGCCGTTTAAAAAAATTGGAGGTTTTTCCTAACTAGAAAATCAAACTTGACCATACATTTCTCTTTTATAAAATCTTAAAAACAAAGAAAAATTATAATGTTTATATTACAAAGAAAATTATTTTTTGCCCCAGTTTCTCTTCCAAAGACCAGCCCAGACGTGCAATGAATTATTACTTAATACATTCATTCTGCCAAAATTATTATTATTATTTTTTTTAAATGCACTGAATTTGCAGTTTATTCATTATACCAAATAAACTACCAATTCAGTGTATCTTTCTCAAGCCTTTATTTGAGAAGGGAAGTATATAAAAAAACCTTTTCCCCCTCATAACTTGGGAACCCAGAAATCTTTTTTGTTGTGCTCACCTTTTTAAAGCAGGTGTAGGCTTCTTCTTCTTCTTCTTCTTCTTCTTCTTCTCGAGGGAAGAATCAGAAGAGACATCCGAAGAATAAGAATTTATCGGAAGGACGCTTTCCAAACAGAGTCACGTCGACCATCTGGAGGAAAAGGGAGAAAGTTCATTTGTTAAAATAAATAAAAATGAAAAAAAAATGTTATGGCGAATTAGCCAGCTTTATTGAATGTTCAGAAAAGTAAATGCAAAACTGTCATTATTATAATTTACCCTCTGTGAGAATTTTCTCTTTTTTTTTTTTTTTTTACTGGCTTCCTGAAGAATGATTTTTATTTTATTTTATTTTTGGTTAATTTCCTTTGAGAAACGACTTGGCCACGGTGTTGCATGGAGTGGGTAATGGTATTTGCACTTGAAATTGTTTATGCTCATGTAAAAATGTCTGGATTTTGTATTGTCTTTTTAAATGAAAGGAATTGGTGTTCGTACAAACAGTGGTCTTGTTTGTCTTCTTTTGGCAAATACCCTCAGAAATAAAACAGACACTATTATAAGAATGTATATTGTAAACGAATACCTTATAAATTGCACTTGCGTGATTCTGATAATTGGTTCCATCATAACACCCAAGCGTGAGGACGCTGCTTTCTGTCAATAGTTTTGGGGGGAAAAAATCTGAAGGGGAATTTTTTAAAGTTTATTTAACAAATTAGGTTTCCATGATGGAAAGAAATGCTGCTCCGAGTTCAACACGCAGTTACTGTAACAATACAAAAACAGGGATAAGAGATTTGATATGAAAATATGGTTTCAGAAACAAGAAATCTTACGTACCTGCAAAGACATGAATGAGTAATTCTCGAATAGTCGGATAAGTATTTCAGTAATATTATTTTTGTTTAACGATGTTTCCCAGAAGAGTCCTTACTCCTGTGGTCTCTTTCAGCCAACTTCCTGTATGAAGGATAGCTTAAGAAAAAAAGTGTAAAAGCTAAAACATTAAAAAATGATGAAAAAGCAAAGTTCCAGGGATGCCTGGCTTTTAAATTTTGGAAACACGTTTCAAAAGTTAGGCCCAAATTTGACCAGATGATGGCACTAAAATTAAAATGTGTTTCGCTTTGCTCCAGTCAAACTGCAAGGTTTATAAGGCTGATCTTATCAGGCTGCCATTTTACAATTACTGTAATCCTGTAAGCTACCAACTTACTTACAAGTAATGCTTAATTTTAAAATAAATAGATATGAAACAAAACTCAAAACTTAATTTTCAATTAGCATCTTTGTTTCTAGGCCTTATTTAGATAATACTCATAATACTCACATAAGACTTTAATGGAAAATAGAAATCAAACACTATACACAAATCCAACTCATCCTGCTGCTTGGTTTAGTGGGCGGGGTTAAAGGTGTGGTTTAGTGGGCGGAGTTAAAGGTGTGGTTTAGTGGGCGGAGTTAAAGGTGTGGTTTTTGAGGCCATGTGACAGTGACTTATATGAAGGTGAAAAGGTCTATAAAACAGTCTGCTTGTGTGCAGTCCTGTGGCTCATGTGGATGAGCATC
>CM074960.1:21132693-21153464 GCA_037577455.1 Pangasius macronema
ATGTTTACTTTTGTGTTGAACTTTAGATGACCAAACTGTACTTTACCATTGGCTATGGTAAATTTCTCACATTTGATCTCTAGGGACAGAAACATACAGTAAGACATTTTGTAACCTCTTTCTGAGTCAAACTGATTAATTTCAAAGCTTAAAAAGTGGAACAACACAAGTGGAACTGTTAGTTCTCAGCTAAATTTCTTTATCTCTTACACTGTATACTCCAATGTTTTGGTAAATGTTGTTTATACTGAATAGAATAAAAGGATTATTCAGATAGGACTATATTACTGGAAATATAGTATACCTGTTAATGTTGTAATGACATCTGTAGTGTCTGTAATGATTAATCCCCACACCACAGTCAACCTAGGAGCATCTTCCAGATGTACGCACGGTCATCTCACTAAATATTACATGCATCCTACATACACCTAATTTTATTTATTTATTATTGTATTAGCCAATACTTGGTTTGGTTTTGGCAAGAGACACCATAAAAGACGTTCTGGAGTATCTTTATACTAAAATAAAAAGTGTAAAACCTCTTTTCCTGTAGGATATGACACAATCTTTACCAACATCTTGATTCAGAGAGAGTATTCATTACTGGGGGTTATTGCTACTTTCTACTCTCATTTCTACATATTTTATAGAAGCTAAATGTTTTCAAACGTGTACACACAAGCATCAGTAAATAATTACTGACATGACAGATTCAGACATGACTAAAACCCCTGAGGTAATATTTACATCAATAATAATTACTCCACCTCCACATGTGAAACTAATCCAGTTTGAATAGGGCGTAACATAACCGAGATGATGCACTGGGTATTTTGAAATGAATGTCATTACTGTACTGCTCTAAAATGAGTGGGTCAGTAAAAACAGTACTCAGAAATGATGACGAGTTGCCAGTATAATTAAGAGGATATTAATTCTAAAACAATTTAGTTGAGGATTCTTCTTGACTTACTTTGACAATTCACAGGAGGTTGCCACTTTCCATCTGCCTCACAGAGGAGTACGCTGCTACTGCTGTTTAGCCGGAATCCAACATTGCAGGAGTAGGATATGGTCTCTCTGGGGTTATATGTGTTCTTTGTTCCGTGAAACGTAGCTTTGTTATTTTTCTTGGGTAGTGAACATGTTATTCCTCTGCTAGGGGCTGCAGAGGTAGAGCGAGAGAAGGCAAAATGAGAGGTTGGAGTTAAAGGTTATGAGACTGTAAAGAAAGAGTCAAGAGACAGAGAGAGTGAGAGACTGAAGAGGCAGAATCTGCTTGAGAGGAACAGGGAGTGAAAGAGAGAGAGAGAGACACCAAGGATCACAGCATTGTCGCACAAGTCAAAAAATGAAGATGTCCGTGTTACTGAAGGCGGCATAAGGAAAATCATTCAGCTCTGAGTGATTCTGGAAAAATGACACGTTGCTCCAATGTTAAGCAATCTCTGTTTTTACTAAGAACTGGACCAAGTGATGTTTCTATTTGTAATCGGCAGTAGATCTATCCAATCATATCAGTCATTAGATCCAATCGTATCAGTCAGTAGATCTTTCCAAGAGCATGGAAGAATGAAAGATCTCAAGTGGCCTTCTCATGCTGAGATTGTTGAATATGGGCTATTTATGGGTTATTTTTCAAACAGACCAGCAGAGAGTGCTACTTGACTTTAAACTGGATTGCTTAACACTAGACACTAAGACAGTAAAGCCTTGTATAGCCCCTGAAAGATAACCCTCTTTTGCCCTGATTAATAAGACTGAGGAGCAAACATACCCCCATCAGACAGCATTAGAGGACATTGAAGAAATGTGTACTTTTTCAAATAAATCAACACAAATTAGTTGTTTCAGTGTGAATTTAGGTGATGTGTTTACTGTTAAAATGAAATATAAATTTTTTTTGGCATCAACATAACATTATTTGCTGTTAACAAAAGTCTTAACGAGGATTACGTGAATGTACAGATAATAAAATAAAAATCTTACTCAAATAAAAGTAGACTTATCCACAGACAAAATATTTATAATGTCAAAATAAACAGAAAAAAAAGACACCAAAACCTGAGGAGACTCGATTTAAAAGAAAAATCACCTCAGCGCTTGAGGAAGGTCGCGCGCGCTTTTTCTTTAGCATCCATGCTAAAGTTTTTACTCACCCACTAAGTGCGCGGAGAGCCCCAGAAACACCAAGGTCCAAAACATAACCGCCATATTCAGAGCTGTAACTGCGAAGATCGGGTTTGGAGCCCATTAAAGAGACTTGAGGCGGTGAAGTTGGACGGAGGCGTTAACACAAAGTCCAACCCTCTTTTACACACATACACATACACACACACACACACACATACACACACACACAGAGCGAGAGAGCGAGAGAGAGGCGCTTATTAGTGGTGATTGCGAAGCAAAGTTATTATACCATAGCCCTCAGCTGATCCGTTACCGCCGCCATTTTGATAACAATTAACCCCCTTACTGAATCAGTTAGTTTCACAATTATTTTCACAAGTTTTTGTCAAAGAAAATATCATATTTCTCTGTAAAACATAGTGATTTTTTTTACTATTTCTACATCTTTTAGTCATTTTCAGTGAAGTAACCTACACTGCTTAATAATTCCTATCCACTACAATACATTAATACTCCATTTAATTTAAAGACCAACACAAAAACACAACGAACACATTTGATCGTTTTGAGTTGAGTATATACATTATATACACATGCTTAAACATTAAACATGTTTAATAAACATGTTTTATATATATACACTGATCAGCCATAACATTATGACCACTGACATGTGAAGTGAATAATATTGATTATCTCATTACAATGGCACCTGCCAAGGGTTGAGATATATTAGGCAGCAAGTGACCAGTTGGTTCTCGAAGTCGATGTGTTGGAAACAGGAAAAATGGGCAAACGTAAGAATTAGAGAGACTTTAATTTAACTTTAACAAGGGCCAAATTGTGATGGCTAGATGACTGGGTCAGAGCATCTTTAAAACAGCAGGCCTTGTGGGGTGTTCCTGGTATGCAGTGGTTATTATCTACCAAAAGTGGTCCAAGGAAGGACAACCGGTGAAGTAGCAACAGGGTCATGAGCATCCAAGGCTCACTGATGTGCGTGGTGAGTGAAGGCTAGTCCGTCTGGTCTGATCCCACAGTAGAGCTATTGCTGCACAAATTGCTGAAAAGTTAAAGCTAGCTATGATAGAAAGGTGTCAGGACACACAGTGCTTTGGCAGGATAATGCTCCCTACCACACTGTAAAAAAATTGTTCAGGAATGGTTCGAGTAACATGACAGAGTTCAAGGTGTCGACTTGGCCTCCAAATTCCAATAATATATATATATAAATAAATATATAATATACAGTTTGCTATCAGTTACTGGATTGTTATATTGAATAAGTTAGTAATTCAGTGTATAATGTCTTTATTTGTGAAGGAAAGTACTGTATAGACCATTTTTACCCTCATGACCACCCAACATCAGGGTAAAACTTTGGACACTTGCACTACCTAGGACCCAAGAAATATTTTCATTGTGTTTTGTCCTCCTTTTAAAAACAGTTGCAGGCTTTTTCTTTAGTTAGATCAGTATTTATAGCCTTCCTGCTAAAGGTGTCCTGCATTTTGTAACAATGCAGCTGGATCTGTAGTAATATTGGATCCCCCCCCAAAAAAAATAAACTAAAAATAAGCTAAAAAAAAAAACATGAATAATGTTATTGCAAATTAGCGAAATATATTGAATGTTCAGAAAAATGTCTGGATTTTGAATTTTCTTTTTTAAATGAAAGGAATTTGTGTTCATGCAAACAGCAGCCTTGCTTGCCCTCAAAAATAAAAGACACAAATACAGTGACGTATAATGTAAGATAACATATTAAAACATCGAAATTTGGATTAACATTCAAAGTGACAACATTCACACACTTATGTTACTTATATGTAGGAAAAATCTGACAATTGGTTACACCATAAATCCCAATGTACATAAGCAAATGGATGCTGTCTTCTGTCCATAGCTTTGGACAAATTTGAAGGTGGAACGTGTACTTTTTAAACATCCTTTAAATCTGTTTTCCAAAATAGGATTTCTATAAACAAAAGAAATCCTGCTCCAGGTACAAGTGCAACGTTTTAACAATTTAAAAACAGGTATAAGAGATTGAGAAATGAAAATGTAATATGGTTTCAGAAACAGTAAATAATAAGTTATTTAAAAAACACAAATATTTAGTAATATTTGTTTAAAGACAAGTAATAAAAGTGCAGCAAGAGAGCAGTTTAAGTGCTCATTATTATAATATTAAAATTATTAGATTAAATATTAGATTTAATGGTATCACTGTATGATGAGTGCTTCTTAGCAAAGTATCACAGAAGATTCATGAAGAATGCTTATGAATTATGTATCCCGAGTGTGTAGTTACAGCTGTGTTCTTGTTCAGCCAACTCCCTCAGCAAAGGATATCTGGAAAATATGTGCAAAAGACAAAACAATGAAAATAATGCAATGAAAGATATTTAAAACTCGAGGGTAAATATAATTAGATTTAAATTTAAGAATTAAATTTAATTAGATTTAAGTAAAACAGAATAGAGGTGAAGATATGGCAAAAGAAGGGACTGAATATACATTAGTCTAGAGAAGAAAATAAAATGGAGGATATTTCTCACACCAGACAGACAAAGTGTCCTCTCACAGAAGCAGAGTAAGTGATTGTAAAAATTTGATTACTCTTAATTTAATTATTTTGTCAGTAATAAGATGACAGTGTACCAGAATGGACATTGAGGGAGTCTTGGCTTCCAGTATCCATCTTCCCCACATATGATGATATCAGGGCCCGATAATCTTTTTCCTGGGCTGCACCTGAATATCACCTTGTTCCCAGATTGGTATTGAGACCTCATGCCGGAAACTATTACCCCAAACCTCACTCTGGGGGTAGGGCAGGTAGCAGCTGAAAGGCATCAGGAAAAAGATATTTTATAGGACAGGCCAAATCTAATAGTACTCTTAAAATGCTAAATATAAAATCATAAGAGAGTCATTATTGTCTAGTACTTATTAGTCTAGAGCTAAATGACTTGCAATATAACCCTGTTACACTTTCTAACTCAGATTAGTGCTGTACAAAATACTGCTTATGGTATATAAATTACACTGAAATTGTATTTACATTAACAAACATGTTATGTCTATATATAATCTTTAGCATGTACTCTTTAGCAACATATACAAAACCTAAAAACATCTAAATTCATAATGAGTTGGGACATTAGCAAAAGCTCAAAATACAAAACAAAAAACAAATACGGCAGAGCACTGGAAGCGTGATGCGTTTGGCCTTGCGCTGACCTTCACACCGAGGAGCCGGAGCACTCCATGTGCCATCTTCAGTGCAGAAGATGTCTGAAGATCCGATCAATGTGCCAAGGCGACATCTGTATGATGCCACGTAACCGTGTTTTATTATTCCACTTGTGTCGAAAAACAAGTCTGCATCTGGCACCTCTGGAGGCTCAGGGCACTGGATAGCTGTTAAAGATACACACAGATGTATTTCAGCAGTAAATACACCCATTGAACATTTAGTTTATTAACCCTGAAATGTACTTAATGTTATACATTATACTTAAATGTGAACATGGTAAGTATAATGCAGCTAGGTGCGCATTACACGATTTTAATGCACTCCTTGCCATGCATTAAAATCATGTAATGTACACCTAGGCGTGGATTATCCCTTACATACATTATGGTAACAAAACGACATGCCTACCCTCACACACAGGGGCTCTACCGTCCCATCCATGTGCTCTGCAGTGTCTCACGCCCAAGCCGACCAGGCGGTGCCTACACACACAAACACGGCAACGAAATTCACCGTGAGATGGGGGCTGAGATTGAGACAGGCCATGTGATGACAATGTTAGTACATGGTTAAAAATTATGGCAATTAAAAGCCAGCATGTTAAAGAACCAACTAAAAAAAAATTATGTTAGAGGCAACATATGACCAGTCCAATAAAAAAACCTGTTAAAAGTCAAAAGACTGTAGAAATGCTAGTTCTGTATAAACAAATGTTTAGTTTAATCCTGAGCTGAAAAATATAAGTACAGCTACAGTTTAAATGGTTGATCTTAAGCATCAGTTCACCAGCCACACCCTCTAACATATAAACCCACCATCTCCCCTACAAAAATCTCACATGTAGCTATACATATTATTTTTACTATTAGATGAGATGTTTAAAAAGTCTTTTTTAGCCATAAAATAATGTAATCGTGCATCAATTCTTACCCTTTGTCGCACGTGGCTGTAGCAGTGTCCCCAAACAAAGAGCCCGTGTAGTGATAACGTCCGTGTTGAATCTCCCCGGCCGAGCCGCATTTCTTCTCTTTAAAACAGAAAGACACGGTGATGTGTTAAACCATAAACATAAATATGGAACACAGCTACTTCCTGTTTGTAATATCACTCTGGTAATACAGCATGCTGTACCTGCAATCCCTCACATGACCATAAAGTTTACAGCTTCTCAATTCTGATTGGTCAATAGGTGTTGATTAACTTTCTATAACAGCAGCTCTGACAATAGTGCAGCTGCTAATCACAGGTTTATATTAATGCACTTTTTTTTTTTGAACATATATAGAAGGAATGGAAAATCTTCAAACAGATGTTTGGTTTAACTTCAAGAGTGTTTATAGTTTTATTACATTAAACACCACTATAAACTGAAAAAAGGATGATGTGTAATTCTTTAATTAATACAAAACTGCTGTAGTATAAAAGGAATAAAACGCTTTGGTGTAACATGCTGTTAGTGGCAAATAATCAACTTTGTCGTATCAAGTGCCTTTGTGAAACCCTGAAATTACAGAATTACAAACATACACCAAATTAATAAATTACAAAATTACAAGAACAAGGAAAAGAGAGGAAAAAATGCCACATACTTTCACATATCAAACGCAAGCCAGTCCACTGGCCGTTCCTGCAGTATATGGTGCTCGGTCCTCGGACCATGCGGTAGCCATGATTGCATTTGAAACGCACGGGGGTATTGGGCTCATAGTGTCTCTGGCTAATGTCCTCAGTGTGGGCATTAGGGAAGTACGGCGGAGCCTGGCATTTCCCTGGAGGACAATTCCAATGGACTTCTCACATACACATTCCACTGTTTTTACATTTCATAAATTACCAATTGAGTTAAAATCAACTATAAATGGTCTTGAGATGAGCAGAATTACCGCCAGCAAAACGACATTCTGGCATTTCCTGCCATTGGCCGTCTGCTCCACATGTGACCTGTGATGAGCCAATCAGCTCGAAGCCTTCCTGACAGGAGATAGTGGCTTGTTCTCTGACTTCATACTCCAGCTTGTATCCGTCCTGTCCGCTGCTGTTAGGCACAGCTGGGGGCAGGCATGTAAACCTGTGTACAGGTAACACTAGCACACAGAACAAAAGGTAAATCATGATACTGGACTGTACAATTATTATGCAGTCAGTGTGAAGGAGTCTTACCCTCTTCACAGGTGGGAAGATCTGGAGTCCAGGAGCTGTCTGCTCCACAGGTGACGACACTCGGCCCTCTGAGGCGGTACCCATCTTTGCAGCTGATGTTTACTTTTGTGTTGAACTTTAGATGACCAAACTGTACTTTACCATTGGCTATGGTAAATTTCTCACATTTGATGTCTAGGGACAGAAACATACAGTAAGACATTTTGTAACCTCTTTCTGAGTCAAACCAATTAATTTTGAAGAATAAAAATTGGAAAAATACTAGAAAATTCAACTGTTAGTCCTAAGCTAAATTCCTCCATCTCTTTCATACTCCAATGAGGATGAACTCCAGGCATGCGAGTGGGTTCTAGAGATCTGTTTTTAGTTTAGACTGGATAAAACTAAAGTACTATTCAGACAGCACAGGATTTTCAGACTTGCTGTGGGAGGACATCTGTAGGAATGATCAATCCCCATGCTACAAGCAACCTAGGAGCATCTTTCAGATGTACACAAGGTCATCACACTAAATGTTCCATGCATCCTACATACAGAGTATATTTAACCAGATATTACTCCAATACTGAATTCATTTGAGGATTCTTCTTGACTTACTTTCACAAGTTGCATGACTAGGGTTCCACTTTCCAGTTCTCTCACACAACAGAAAGTTCTTATTGCCAATCAGCCGGAATCCGACATTGCAAGAGTAGGATAAGATCTCTCCGGGTTCGTATGTGGCCTTTGCTCCATGAAACGTAGCATTTTTATTTTTGTCGAGTAGTGGACATGTTACTGGTCTGTGAGAGGCTGAAGAGGCAGACTCAGCCACAAGAGCTGAGCAAGAGGGAGGTAAAGAGAGACACAAATATTCATAGTGTTAATGACTGAGAACTTAATCCCATTTTCAAAAGCATTTTCTTTTGAAGAAAATAAAGATCTCCATGTTACTGAACCCTGATTCTGGGAAATGACACTTTGTCTGAAAGCTGTTTTTTTCCTGACAGTTACTAAGAACTGGACCAAGTGACTATTTGTAACTGGCAAAAGGTCTATAAATCGTATCTCTTCACAGTTTTCAGTGAAATTCGGGAATTCACAAGATCACACATGGATGACTCAGTTGTGTACTCCTTGAGTGTTTTATTCACCCCACATTAAAAAAACAAGAACTGACCAATGCAGAAGCCAACGGAAGTTGTTTTAGTTCAAGTTTATGTTTCAACACACTAAAAGCAGCTGCATCACCATTACAGCACTCAGCAACGATGCCATTATCCAACATGCCTCTTTTCCCTTATCAAGTGACCTGACACTAGCCATTTGTTAGGTCATGTATTCAGCAAAGTGTGGCGCAACGGTTCGAGAAAGAAATGGGTGTTTGAAATCTCCCAGATAGGAAAACTGGTGGGAATTGGTGCTAATTAAACATGAGAAATGATAAAATAAAATAAAACGGTCCTTTTGTCTGATCAAACATCTGAGTAATTAAATTAGGTGCACGAAATAGCTGATTAAAAAACACTTGACACTCCCTAAAGTATTAGAAAATGGGGGAATATATAAAAAATAAACAAAAAAAAAACTCTCTGTGCCTGTCTTTCTTCTTTACCAAAAAAGGGCTGGTAACAAAGTATTTTTTAGATTTATGTCAGTTGTTGATGTGTATATGAAAAAAGGATACAAAAACGTACATACATTTTTGACGCACTAAAAACACAAAGATCTTTCCAGAAAACATAAATATATGATATTTACATTAATCTAAAGATACTGTTAAAGATGCATATTCATATTATGATATGACAGAAATCAACTCTTACCTCTCTGTTTAGAGGAAAGTTAAAAATGATAACATGGTCCACATTACAATTTTAATATCAAATGTTGAAATTAACATAAATAGCCATGTATACATCACTGAGGGAAATTCAGTGTTCTGGATGTTACGTGGCTGAAACAGCACTTCATAGTTAACTTTATTAAACAACTGAAATTTAGGAAAACTAAGAATGATAGAAGAACTTGGAGATTACTTAATCCTTGGTCTCTCCATGCTGTATATATGATGGATATATATATGATGGAGTATTAAAGTGGATCTTACCTACACATGTAGGAACCACTCCACTCCATCCGTTAATCAGGCACTCCCTAACAGGCTCTCCTTGCAGAATGTAGCTAAAACAATGACATTGAACAGCGTCCATAAGTTGTAAGCAAACATATTTCAGATTAAAAAAAACAGCATGAGCATTAATCAGAAACTCACATCCTGAGGAGAGTTAGAAAATACACTACTTGTACTAGAAGTGCTAAAGAAGTGCACCAGATTGTAGAATGGAACTTGGAAGTGTGAACTCCATCAATAAGAGCTGTCTTATTGATATTCACCGATCACCCATAACATTAAAGGTGACAGATGAAGAGAATAATATTGATTATCTCATTACAATGGCACCTGTCAAGGGGTGGGATATATTAGGCAGCAAGTGAACAGTCAGTTCTCGAAGTGGATGTGTTGGAAGCAGGAAAAATGGGCAAGCGTAAGCATCTGAGCGACTCGGATATGGGCCAAATTGTGATGGCTAGACGACTGGGTCAAAGCATCTTTAAACCAGGTCTTGTGGGGTGTTCCCGGTATGCAGTGGTTAGTATCTACCAAAAGTAGTCCAAGGAAGGACAACCGGTGAAGTAGCAACAGGGTCATGGGCACTCAAGGCTCACTGATGTGCGTGGGGAGCAAAGGCTATCCCATCTGGTCTGATCCCACAGAAGAGCTATTGTAGCACAAACTGCTGTAGAAGTTAATGCTGGCTCTGATAGAAAGGTGTCAGAACACACAGTGCATCGCAGATTGCTGCTTATGGGGCTGTGGAGCCACAGACCTGTCAGAGAGCCCATGCTGACCTCTGTCCACCGCCGAAAGCACCTACAATCGGCACGAATCAGAACGAATCAGAACTGCAATGGAAGAAGGTGGCCTGGTCTGATGAATCACGTTTTCTTGCGTGTGCATGTGCGTCGCTTACCTGGGGAAGACATTTCACCAGGATGGGACCAAATGGGACCTACACAATATTAGGCAGGTGGTTTTAATGTTATGACTGACCAGTATATTTTTGCTGTATGATCTTAGCTTTTATCCAAAGCTGCTGTGCGGACAATGTTAGCTTTTGTCGACCTGGAAACAAGGTGCCTCCTTTCTCCAGCTAGATACAAAAAAAAATTATTTGTAAATAAATTTGTAACTAACGTGAACTGACTTAACTGTTAGGTTTAAGTTAGTTATTTATTTCAATTACACTCCATTTTAATGAATATTTTGTGAAACTTGGTTGTTTTATGATAAGACATATGATGATATATAAACAAATCCATTAAAAAAAAACTTGCCAATCATTTGGGACAAACGTAATTACGAACTATAAAAAATATGGTAGCTGACGAGTTACAACGGCTGAGCTCCATTAGTGGAAAATTTAGCGCATGTCGTGATTAGGAGGCTCTTTTTCACCGTTTAGTCTTTGTGAGTTTTGCCTTTATTGGAGTTTTGTGGGCGTCACTAAATATAAATCAGCTGTGCTGGTTGTACTATTTATACTACTAGTACTGGTTATACTATTTTGTAAATGTGACAGGAATTTCTTTTTTTTCAGTTTAGCCTACGAAACATTTACACACAATGTCAGGATGCCATTAAAGAAGTGATTGCTCTACTTTGTTTTCAAGAACAATACGACCTAACCTTCACAGAGTCCGTCAAATTCTGATAACATTCTGATAACATTCTGATAAATTTGTCTATCGTTGTTTGTCAATGTAAAGAAACCCACAGAGGCTTCTGTGAATTTCACTGCATAATTTAACTGCAGACCTGCATGATATAATTTCCCTGATTAATTTATGTAAGCTAGCTCTTTCCATTACCCTTCATCGCACTCTGCATAGGCTTTGTCCCCGAAGGCGTTGCCCATCTGTCTGAATCGCCCGTTCAGTATCTCGCCAGCAGAACCGCACCTTTTCTCTGAGAAAGAGAGTAAAAAGGTGAGTATTTGCTTCTTTGTTTTGGCACTGGAGCTACTTGGGTGTTCTAGCTAAACAAGTAACAGATGTTTAGGACCGTTATCTAGCAAACCGCATGCTTCATTAATCATTGATTCTAACAATATTTGTACTAATATCTGTGTTCAAAAGAGCTGCAGATTCTCAGCGATGTAATCAATCAACATCGGAACAAAAGGGATGGACTGACGGATACTATCTGAAAAAATACAACATTTCATTACTCACGCAAGTTAGACCATCAAGTAAAACAAGCTTTCTATGAAACGCAAACACAGCAACACGTGTCCAAATACACACTTTTGTAGATAGTGGTTTGGTAACTCTAACTTGCCCCAGGTTTGAATGTGTGTGTGGTGCCCTGGGGTGTGCTGGCGTCCCATCAGTTCAACCCCGACTAGGATAAAGCTCTTACAGAAGACAACTGAATGAATGTACACTTCCCCACATCACTGCTTTACCACCTACAGTGTTGAATAAACATTTAAGCAGTGTTTCTTTGTGTCAAGTTGAATAGATAAGATGCTGATTATGAGTCTTAGCATTAAGTAAAACAGCACTTTGCACTCATTTGTTATTCCTAAATAACAAATTATTTATGTTCATTATTGAGTTTTATAGATTTTACCCTGTTTGACTTGCCATTTGGGTTTAACACAAATGATACTAACTTAAAAATAAGCAGATCTATGTCAAATTGAATGTAAAAAAAAAATGTGTGGAAAGTTCATTAATAAAAAGCGCCAATAAACAGCAAAAACACTATTGTGCACATTTAAACAGCGTTAATAAAAATAAAACTGTCCTGAGTTAAAAGGGTCCCTCTGATGTTTAGAGGAAATATTTAGTAGAATATATTATATAATAATAATATTTATATTCAGTAGAAATACAGTGATGATCTTTGTGACCTCTTTGTAAAGCCAAAACAGTTGGTTATGTCAAGATAAAATGGCGCCTACTGTTACCATGGTTACCACAAATGGAGATGTATTTGGACTCGTATGGTGCACTATGATTTGAGAAGAAGACTAGGTACAGTTATGATAAAGGTACAGAGATGGTGTTTATATATTTTGCAGTCTAAGGTAGAGTGTTGTGTTGTTGTTTACAAAATAAACACTTACTCTTGCACTGCATACTCGGAAGAGTCCACTGTCCATTCTGACAGAAGGAGAAGCGCGAGCCGTAGCTGTACATGTAGCCGAGTGCACATTTATACACCACTCTCTCTGTGTTACTAAACTCCTGCTTCCCTTCGTACCTTGCCTCCAGCGGTTTACCCGGATACACAGTCGGAGAGCCACACTTCCTACCTGTATACGAAGCTGAAACACACAAACAAACAAACAAACAAACAAACATGAAGTAAACGATCAAATCCTGAGGAGACGCGATTTTAAAAAGTTACCTCAGGGCTTGAGGAAGGTCGCGCGCGCTTTTTTTTCTTCTTTTAGCATCCATGCTAATATTTTACTCACCCACTAAGTGCGCGGAGAACGCCAAAAACACCCAAGTGCACAACATAACCGCCATATTCAGAGCTCTAACTGAGCAGTTTGGAGCCTGTTAAAGAGATTTGAGGTGTATCACAAAGTCCAACCCTCCGTTTTACTTTAACACACACACGCGCACACACACACACACACTAGATTAGATTAAATAGAGGCACGCGCTTATTATACTATAGCCCTCAAATGATCCGTTACCGTCGCCATGGTGATAACCGTTTCATCGCTAACTGAATGAGATGGTTTCATTATTATTTTATCGACTTTTTCTGTCAAAAATATCCCCTACATCTTATATTCATTTTCGGTGAACCTACCTACACTCTTTTGTAATTCATGTATACTATATATACAATATATTCAAAATTAATACTCCTTTAAAGTCAACATGAACCACCAGAAAAACACAAATAAAATAAACATTAGTAAAGCTTCAAGTGATTAGCTTATCTCAAATAAATAAATCTAAAAAAAAAAAAAAAAAGATAATATTAATAAATCAGGTTCCACACACAGTCACTGAGTTTAATTCTGAAGCTTCTGTATGAATCAACTTTGTAGATATTTTAGTCTTGGATAAACATTACAATAAAATTAATGAAAAGAGTTTCTGGTAATGGGATCTTCTGCAAACTGTAAGCCGATGGAAGGGAAAAACATACTGAAGGACAAAACACAAGCACTAATCATATCAAGTAGGAAAAGCATAGACTGAGAGGCCAAACCAATGCTGCAGTAGTGGGAAACAAAACAAACAAAAACAGACAGGAGATCCTGATTTATATATGGACAGATAAGCTTAAAAAAGTAACAGCAAAACGAACAGACATCCTGGTGATGAATAAGGAGGAGAAAACAGAGTTGCCTATTATGAGTAACGATAACATTCATACAAAATAGAGAGATTGACGTGCTGGTGACAGAAGCACATGGAGCTGTGGAAGTGTGTCTCCATTCCAGGATGCCAGGAATGATATCATCAATCTGATTACACAAGTGAGTAAAAGCTTGGGAAAAGCTAAAACACTGCATTAAACCGGGAGGAGGATGACATCTACGCGGTATACACTTACTTTGGAGACTGGAGCTCATAATTTTCCATACAAAATTGACATTAATGATCATCTAACACTTAATCATTCCCATGTCAGTGTTACAGCTCTACTAAGAATGGACCATGACCTAAATATTATGTCCTCAGTGGTGGTCTGGTGGTCACCTCTGTTCACTAATGGACTGGGTAGATGGAAGCTGATATGTCAAAGTCAAACTTTATTGTCAATTCTGCTATATGTACAGGACACAGAGGATTGAAATTCCATTTCCCTCAGACCTGTGGTGTGAGACACCAACATAACAAGACAAGTAATAAAAAGTTAAATAAAAAAAATATACAATAAAATAAAATACAATATGTACACTATAGACATCACTGCAAAAAAAAAAAAGCACAGATTGTCATGTTACTAAGAAACTGAAAAGTTCAGAGTCCTTAAAGAAAGTTAAAGTTACTGCTTTACCTCTGGGTGTTACAAAGTATTGAAACTGGAGACTCCTTCCATAAATGTTACACAAATGTCTCCTCACAGAAAGCCCAATCATTTCAATAATTACTCTTTCGTATAATCTGTATATGTGTTACAATTCCCCATATACAGTATATATAATCCGTTAGAATGAGCACATTGATATAACATTTGTATGGGACCAGGCCATGCTTTTATGGAAAATTTATCCAAACCTACTGACCAAAAAAAATTTCAACATTATTTTGGTGAAATATATTTAGACATTCTTAAATTTGAGATGTCAAGGCATGTTATAGGGAGGAAAAATTTTAGTCAAAACTCAAAATTTCATCATTTTTTGGCTGTTTTTGTCAGAATTCGTCTGCAGCCACATACAATGGGTCTTCCCAGACTGCCATACAAAGGCAATGCACTCATAATATAAAGGTCTTATGATACCTCCCAGCATAATAATATGGCTCTACAAGGAGAAAACACTACAGATGCCGGAAACAGCGATTCCAGATGACTCTCAGCAGCGTAAGTTGAAACACTGCTCTGTCATTATATACTCAAAAATTATAGGTTAAGAGTGTTTTTCTGGAGCATGCTTAGTCTTGTAAGATAAAGATCCTCGGAAATAAAAATTCCATCACACTTCAATTTACTAGAATGTTCTTACTTGTAGTGTTTCCTGTCTGACTGGCTAAGCTTCATTTTCACTGTAATTTTTATAACATCAAGATATCCAACACAATGATGACTCATTCTGTGCCCAGTAAAAAAAAAAAAAAAACATCACGCCTTTGCTTTTCCACAAATACACATCACGCTCCACCTTCATGTGGTAATTACTGTAACACCCATTTGAATGCACATACTGTCAGTTTTTAGCCTACACACTATTAAATTGAATATCATTCATGCTGTGCTGTTGGAATACATCACAAAACCGAACACATTAACAGGTACCACAGATTTCCTGTTTTTCTTTCTGCTTCATGTAAATGTTGTGGTTGACCATCATAAATATCAGCCAATGCTACATTTGACACCAAAACACATGCTGCCTTGTGCTTTAGTGGCCTTGTTGACTTCCAGCCTGTTTTCTTTTTAAAGAAGTTCATGAGAAAACAGGCTGGAACTAAGATGGCAGGAAATGGGCCTCAGAAGCCACTCCTGAGCTCATGACGGAAATAAAATGCCCACGTCTCTGTCTGTTTGAAGAAAACGAGGTCCTAAATAATTAGGCTGTGTTGTGACACTGAAAGGAAGTTGGCTCCGAGATGGAAAAGCACAGTTCAGAGCCAGACCTTGTTTGGTTTTATTGGCTCCAGTAGCTATGTGTGAGCAAGTGTAGTGGTTTTCTTAAGTTTTTCACAAACAGACCTGATTTTGACCCTGCCTTGACCTTCTCTTATGAGAGGTTTATAAAAGATGGAAATGTTTGCTGGACTTTATTGGTCATTTGAGCCAATCTAGCATAGTGATTAAAACATACTAGCACCGTGGTAAAGTGGTGAGTTTATCATAAGTGAAAATGTAAGTGTGACTCATCATCCTAAAGCTTGAATAAATCTCAAATTTCTTGTGTGTGGTGTTAGTGGTGTACATTACATGTATTCCATTTGGTGGAGTGACTCTCTGGAAACTCTGTGATTGTGGGCACCTGCACTCCCTTTAGTCCTTTTCATTAGTCCAAATCAGTGAGAAATGTAGTGCAGCTGCAAATCACATGTTTATAAAGTGCTTGTTCTAATATGTTATTGCTTCTATAGTAACTTTTGTTCTGTTGTTGATACAGTGAAGTTTTCAGTGACGAGACGTTTATTTAACATTTATGGAAGGAGTCTCCAGTGTCAGAGCTTTGTAACAGTCTGAATTAAACACGTAACTTGAAATTTTTTTTATTTTATTTTTTGATATTTTCAGGACAGTTACTTTTCAGGAGTTTATGCTTTATAATTTGTGATTTATGATTTTTAATACCCATTAAAAATCATATAACTTGATTTTCTTTAAAAAAAAAAAAAGAGAGAGAAACTATTATACAGGGTTTAATTAAGTTTGAAAGATATATTATGTCTTCAAATAAGCATTAAAAATAAACTGTGGTGTATAAAAAGCACACTGAGAACTGATTTTATATCCCAAGAATTTAATCACATTTATAGCTATAAATAACACAAGACAGACCCATCACCACTTAAACACAGAATTCACTGAATGGGAAGATCAAGCAGCAAAACAACTGATAAAGAAATTACAGTCAACCTGCAAAATAAAAACATTTCAAATAAAAACAATAAAATTCAAATATTCAATAAAATTATGGCGTGAGGTGTTTCTGGTTGGTCTTTCAGTAAGGCGTTTAAATTAACAAGATGGAAAGAAAAAGTTTATTCCCACTGACATTTTTATTACACTATCTACACTTCTTCTGAGTGAGGACGGTGTTACTGGTGGTTGTAAATGACTGATATACAAAATCCATTGTTTACAGAGATCAGAACAGAAATGGGAAAGTAAAATATGTCCTGATATTATACCTCAATGTCCCATCACCACACAGACAACAGGCTTGTGCGATTATCGTCCCTACACGATATTACACAGCCACGATGTCCAGCGACCGATTATTACATGAGTATCGCACAAGCGTAACAGACGACGAAGAAAAGAATGGAGAAACTAGTGAACAAGAGCTTGATGAATGGAATTAAAAAGAAGAGCCCCTTACAGCAGTAAGGGTGTTGATTATTTTCATTGTGTCCAAAGAGTCACGAATTGCAATCACAAAATACTTCCATTCCCTTTTTAGCTTTTTTTTCACACTTTAAACGCTCATTTTGCACATTTTTTCTGCTTGTTGCCTTCTTATTTTACTCATGACATTCCTTAAAACGTTCAGAAGTTTTCTAAAGATCTTTAGTAAATAGTCGACTGGTGACACCAGCCATCGGGATCCTGTGCGAGGTAATCAGCAGCTCTGGCATGAAAAACAGACTGTACAAATAACTCCTGTAGCGCTACCCTGATTAGCGCTTGGAGCAGATCTCGGACTATAACACAAAATGTGAATCCCAGCAGTTTTTATGCTAATTTTATCCCATAAATATTATTACTTTAATTGAGAATGAGGCACAGAGGCCACACCCCTTTTACTGAGATTTATGCTGAGGAGGAGGAACATATACATCAGTCATCACAGTTAGCTGGATAGCTTGTTGCTAATATTTATATTTCCGCTAGCAAAAGACAAACATGGAGGCGTTTGTGTTTTCCCCCACTCTCTTATGCAAGAAAGTCGAAAATGATGCCATTCCGAGCTCCGACTTTCTGCTTTCTGAAGTAAGTTAAATGCAGCATTACAGGCATGGAGACCGTGGTGTTTCCGTTTAAAGGAAAGGGAACGAAGGTACATCTGCATCTCTGCATCTCTGCTGTGTCATTCTGCTTGTGTAAGACACAATCTTGTCTGAGTTTCTGGGATTAGTGCCCAAAAGGATTACATGCCTGGTAATGCAGCTTACGTGCTTCCTGACTGACTCATTATCCCACTACAGTGTCACGTGAACACGCACAGTTGCGGACTGAGGATTCAGTAGTGAGTTGGAGTAGCTCTTAGATGACCTAATGACACATAAATCATTCAATCTGCAAATTAAATAACTTCATAAAACAAGCAATGCCACACAATCCACTCGGCACTGGGCACAAAGGCACAGCGACATCTAAGTGTAATTTCTTGGCAAATACTTTTCCAGAGAGACTTACAATGAAAATGCTAACTGTTTCCCTAAAAATAATCCACTATCCAAGTTTGGTGTCCATCTTCAGATTTGCACTGGAGCTGAATACAAGGCAAAATTTTCATATTCTTTCATCATATATTAATAAGTGCATATTAACAAACTTAACTTTAAAATGTAACAGTATTAACATAGACATCACTTCCATTTTCCACCATAGGGGTGGAGTCCGTTATAGAAAAATAATCAACACAGGGGACGTATAATGATATGGATGAATGTTGATTCTTTTCCTATGACAGCACACCCTGAAGTATTTTATTCCACTTATATCACAGGTACATACATTTTATCCCAAATATCAGTGTAAATTACCACACTTTGTAGGTGTTTTGTTCAATCGAGGACAATAGTGAATCCTAGCGGACTTGATAGTAAGAGAAAAACGCAGCTTGTCATGTTACCCAGAAACTCTAAAGCGCTAAAAAAAATTTATGGCTTTACCTCTGACTTTTACAAAGCACTGACAATGGCGACTATAAACGACCAATCACAATCGATATTTCAAGAGCACTTTAAGATAATATCAAATAATTGAGATATATTAGTCCAAATTTAAACTTAAATTTTTTAAATGCGGACTTCCTCGGCTATTGTAACAAGATTATGTACCTTATATCGTTATCTGAAGCAAGAATATGAAGATTTGTGGATGTATTTATGTCTCATAGTCGTCCATGAACTGTTAGTTATGTTATCCTCGTAGCAAACCTCAGGCGGCAAACATGTGTCAGCTAGCTATGCTATGCTAATGTGAGCAGTGTGTACATTTGATTGTTTTGCTGAACTATTTCTTTAAATGAGCCAACCATAAAGTCAGGCAGACAGACAGACAGATGCACAGACACACACACACACACACACACACACACTCTCAAAGACCCGAACCGACACCTGCGTTCTACCACATTCCACACTCAAACTGAGTAGGTCCACCTCTAAATTCACGTTGCATGTCTTCATTTCTTTCCATTGTCTCAAACTCCAGGACTGCAGCAGTCTGGTGCTTCCTGTGAATCACAACAGAAAGTTTAATCTCACCATCAAAGAACATATCTCGCTCAACAAGCATTATCAGAACATAAACAGTGTCGGAATATATCTCTATACGTCCATGTTGAAAGAGTGGAAATGTAATATCATCTGAGTCACTTCTAACAAAAATTTCCATCTTCCCTTTGGATCGTCACCAAACTGTGCTGAGACGCAACGTGATGGAGCGCTTTCTTTTGATGCTTTTAAAAAAAATGCTGTGTTCATCATTCTGTCATGTACAAATATAGGCGTAGCTATACAGAGTAAGAACTCGAACCTGTTTCTCGGTGAGTTCATCGGTCTCCTGCGCCTCAGGGACATCGGTGGAGCTCAGCGATGGAGGCAGAGGGGTGCAGGGTGGGTTTCCGACGGACTTCTGGGCGCCGGCGAAGTGGACCAGGACTGACCTGTACCCTCACTTCGACAAGGAGGAGTAGTGTCGAAGCACCTTGCTGTTGGCCTGCACACAGAGAACAGCCATGACGCCAGGCTCCGTGACACATGCTGGCAACAAAACAATGTTCTCTATGTTGGGAACAAATAGAGAAAAAAAAAGGTCTGAAAGAAAAACTTGGCAGAAAGAAGCGCTGGCAGGACACCAGTGTCAGCATTACAACTACATGAGAAAACATAAAAGAGGCCGTTCTCTTCTTGTTTTTCTTTTACATGATTTTACACGATTTATTCTGTTTATTATTTCATTTATATTTACCTATTTACTTTTTCTCATGTTGTATCTTGATTTATAATATTATTAGTAGTAGTATCAGTATTATTATATTTTGAGCTGCATTTTATGTATGAAAGATTCTATCTATCCATTTATCTATCCATTTATCTATCTATCTATCTGAAAAAACGGAAAAAATGTGTAGCTAAAAACACAACTTACACAAAACCACAGCTTTTTTTTTTTTTTAATTCAGTGAATAAAATATATGAATGTAAATGAATTATTAATACCACAATATAGATGAGATCTCAGAAGAGTATTATGACAAAATTGATCATGATATCAATATTATATGGCACAATATCCATCTTGGGTATCGCATTGGTGCTACCGCTAGTTTTTTTAATTATAATTGAAGTTACTTTGTGAAAAAAAAACAACTAAATACCTACTGGATGCTTTTGCACTGTTGGCTTTATCCATGTTTGATGCTTTTGGAGTATCCTTAAGTCATTTTTTTTAAAGTTCTAGTCGTCTACAAGAGGCTTTAACTTTCACCTTGGTTTTCAATGTGGCATCAGTTCTACTGCATTAAACGAGTCTGAAATGAAGTGTTTAGAGGCACAG
>CM074960.1:21158146-21169598 GCA_037577455.1 Pangasius macronema
GCAAGTGTTGAGGATGCAGAAGATAGGGATAGGTGGAGAGTGATGATTCGCTGTGGAGACCCCTGAACGGAAAAGCCCAAAGAAGAAGAAGAAGAAGAAGAATCTAAAAGTATAGTTTGGGAATCTCTGACGTAACTAGTACATGCGGTATAGCAGGCTGATACAAACTGTTTTTCATTTTGATTGTTACAGGATTTGTTCTAAGCCTTTAAATTAGGCCAGGGATTACTCTGGTATGCTTAAAACATATCACATCATTATACAAAAACACAGATCTTATACAATGATCTTATAATATCATATAATATTGCAGGATTATAAAATTAATCATATAAAATCATGATGATAAGTAGCATAAAAACCTGACAGGACTAAGTGTACTTTGGACAGTTATAATGTAAAAATGCTGTAATTAGCTAACCCACCCACTTCCTATCGTATTTACCGTAGCATCGAATTATTCTCGGAATGGCACGCAAACAGGAATTTACTAAACACAACAATCAGCTGAATCATTGCTATCTGCATGACAGGACACTCAGAAGCCTCATTAAAGCGGAGAGAACTTTGTATCTCTAATGCACTGCCAACATAAATGCACATATACAGCATACATGTGTATGGAATAAAACACTGTGTCATACTGTTATAGGAAAATAATCAATGTGACGTGGCGGAGTTGCAGTTACCAGCATGTCCTGAAATATTTTATATGTCTTCTAGCAATTTTCCAGCACTAAGATTATATTTATTAAACAATGACTACTTTTTGTCTGGTTATAGTTACATTTAAAGTTGTGGAGCGTCTAGGAAACACCGTTATCATTTACGTTATAGCAGCTATAATCAGCCATTCATTAACCTCTCAAAAAGAGCTAAAAACAAAAAAAACCAGTTCTTACGAGTGGTCTGTTTCGGTGTGTGTTCACTGCTTCAACATTCAGGTCGAACATGTCCACTTTACAACCTGCAAACATTAATGAAGATTACATTCAGCGCTAATAAACATTCATTTCTTTAAAAAAAATAGAATTAAAATATGATGATGACTCACAGGCAGCAGAGGCAGTACATTTCATTATGTATTTATTTATGAAGTGGGTCAGCATTTGAACATGATCTAATCTGAAAATTACAGCACATAGCCATAAATATGTGCACCCCTGACCATCACACCCATATGTGTTTCTTCCACAAACTGATGCCACAAATTTGGAAGTACACAGTTGTAGAGAATGTCTTTGTATGCTAGTATGTAGTTTTACAGTTTCCCTTCACTGGAACTAAGAGGCCCAAACCTGTTCCAGCATGACGATGCCCCTGTGCACAAAGCGAGCTCCATGAAGACATGGTGTCTAAAACTAGCAAGATCCTTTCAGAAAGAAACCTGAGAGAAATCATTCGTAATACTGAAGTTCTTCTTTTAATAAAAAAAACCTGCGAATGGAAAATTACAAACCACAAAAATAATTGTGATTTCACAACGCAAGAGAACGTACACCACAAAAGACGTAAATCCCAGACATTGCAAAGACAAAAAAAGAGCACGAAGAGCAAAGGTTAAATGAACCACAACGCTGTCTCAACCATCTCAGGTCGTCACTGCACCTGACCCACTGTCCAGCTCTCTGATGTATTTAAGGAACAGAACACAAGACATCCTGCTGATGGAAGCAAACGTCTCAGAGCGACTGAAATACGGTGGAAGTGAAAGTGGATGCAATCCAAATGAAAGGCTAGGTACAAATGCCTTTTCTGATTCTTGTTCTTATTCTTGTTAATTATTACAACTAATAATAAATTCAGATAATAAAATGATTCTCTTTTAAGAAAGATTTTAAAACATCTCTCTTTTTCCAGTGTGGTTAAAAATGCGATATCTTCTTAATCAAACTGCTGACTTTGTTCCATACTTAATTATTCTTTATAAATATCCAAAAGCGTTATTCACAGATGGTGAATCTGCAATCTCCAGGAAATACATTGAACAGCAAGTGATTCAAGCTTCCTAATATAACAAAAAAAAAACAAAACGATTTACCGTAAGCCACAGGCGTGAGTTTCAGCACCACATGGAGGGGACACCTCAGATACGTCAAGTCATCTGGAACACAAAGCACAGTCTACATTAGAACCCCGACACGAGGCAGAGACAGTGGGGTGCAGGAAGGACACGGCCACATGGCAAATATCAGCTAACATCCTCCTGAAGGTCTCTGATGGCTTTTGGACACTTTTCTAAAATGACCTGTTAGTAAACGCAGAACCCTTGCTGAAGAGCTCTCATGGCAAACGTCATAAAACTGAGAGAGGTGAATGCGCATACATCAGCGGGAATAATCGAGAATAATAATAATCGGTTTTGTGTGTTTATGAGTAAGACAGGTCCTGACCAGCGCTAACGTCCAAGAAGTATGCGAGCAGGCATCTCGTGACGGCCTGGTGACTGATAACCAGGACAGTGCCCTGCCTCTCCAGCTCCATTATCACTGGCTCCAGTCTCTGCACCAGATCCTGGTATGACTGCAGCAACCGTGTGGAGAAAAAGCAGCCGTCAGCCTCTTAACAAACAATGAGATTACTGAACATTTTTCTATTTATCTAAAAATGTATTTATATTATCTACATAACATTGTGTAAGCCTAGTGTGAAGAAAAGATAACCGTGTCCCCTGAACAGATACGTTTCAGACATAGCAGGAGCACAACTGTCCTTGTCCTTCAAAGAAAATTCCTCAACTCTTTCCATAACACCCCGAGCTGAAAGCGTGTTTATTTCTGTGTCTACAGTAATAAAGCGTGAGCACAGTGCTGGTGATGCTCACCTCCCCTCCTGGGTACCGGTAATGATATTTGTCCTGATCCCTCATAGCGAATTCTTCAGGATACTTCTCCTTGATCATGTCATAGGACATTTCCTCACAGATGCCCTGAAAGCAACAAACAAGACCACGTTTTTTTTTTCCATCTGAAAGTTTGATATTCTTACATTCTGAAACTGACAATTTTTCAGCAAAATTAAATATGTATTGATGCTGTTATTCTAAATAGGAAGTGACATGTTATAAACCCACTGATAAACACTGTAAACTTTCTATCCCCCGATAAACTCCCTGTCAACTGACTATACACCTGCTGTAAATCACTGTAAAGTCGGTGTAAACTCATTGGACACTCACTATAAACCCACTGTAAACTCACAAACTCACTGTAAACCTGCTGTAAACTCACTATAAACACATTATAAACCCACTATAAACGTGCACCAAACTCACTATAAACCCGCTGTACACATGCTCTAAACTCACTTTAAAGTCACTATAAACTCACTGTAAACCTGCTGTAAACCTGCTGTAAACTCACTGTAAACCTGCTGTAAACTCGCTGCAAACTCACTGTAAACCTGCTGTAAACTCACTGTAAACTTGCTGTAAACATGCTGCAAACTCACTGTAAACTCACTGTAAACCTGCTGTAAACTCACTGTAAACCTGCTGTAAACTCGCTGCAAACTCACTGTAAACCTGCTGTAAACTCGCTGCAAACTCACTGTAAACCTGCTGTAAACTCACTGTAAACTTGCTGTAAACTTGCTGTAAACATGCTGCAAACTCACTGTAAACCTGCTGTAAACTCACTGTAAACCTGCTGTAATGATAAATGTAAAAGCAAAAACTTTAGTAAATGCAAAAATCTTTGTTATCCATTGTTAAAGCAGTTAACAGTGGATAAAACAGCAGTTTAAAAACATCCTTTCTAAAGTTTTAGTAAACTCTTGGAGAGAATAAAACCCATGGAAAACCCTTGGTTCATACGTAAATAAATGTAATAACCTTATTAACACAGAACTTTCGGTAAAGATAGAAGGCTTGTTAAACTTTTGTTAAACACAGAGGCATTGTTAAAGAGCCCTCGCCCTGCACTGGGTCTGTAATGGCTGCAGCAGGTGGCATATGGAGGCGTTTTGGCTCACAGCATCAATCTCATTGAGGATTTTCCATTGCTCATACGGTACGCCCAGCGCCTCGGCAGTCTGGATGGTGCGCTTCAGCTGGCTCGTCCACACCTTCAGATCCACCAGCTGGTGGTCCACTATGAAATCCCGCAACGCCACAGCAAACTGCGCACATACACACACGCACACACACACAGTAAGCACACTAAACACACACAAGCACACCCAGATGTTCAGACACAACAGCAACACACTACACCCACATCTGTGCTCACATTAAGCTCATTAGTGGAGTAAAAACACTGCCGTTAAACCAGAATGTTCAGCCCAGATGAATCAGAGGTGTGTAGTAACATTAATGCCAAATATGATGACGTCACGTCCTGAGGTCCTGAATTCAGGACTGACACAAATACTGTGATGCTGTATTCATTTCTGCTTATTGGGCGATATAAGTGATACCTGTATGACGTGTAGATGACTTACATCTACGCAGTAATGTACACAAAATGCAGAAATTATGTGTTCTCCTTAGCTCAGCAGTAAAAGCGCATCGCCGCTGTACATCTAAAATGTTGCACAAGAAGTCTTACTGTACATGTGTCACAGTTTCGTAAGCCTCACTGTGTTGAGTAGCAATGTCAGGCTTTGGTAGTTTCACTGTAGGGATTAGCTGATGTCACTCTGACTGTGAAGGAAGGATGTAATCCTGCTTTACTGTGCATCTGATTGAACCAGAAAGGATTTTAATTTTTTTGCCGATGACTCAAGTCTAATTCTGATGAGATTATCTTTGCAAGTGGAGGTGAGGTAATACCAGTGACAGCTGGTGGCAGTATTAAACATGAAGACTAAAATCTATCAAAGATATCTACCAGAAGCACAACAATGATACTATTATTCCCACTGTACTATGCATTATATGATTATATCATTGGTAGAATGATAAGAATTATGTTGTCTAATTATTCCTGATGTTATTTTTGTTTTTGTCAGATTGCAGGAAATCCTGTTCTTGCTCAAACCTTTTCCTGCTAACCCTCTCACTCTGTACTTCAGCCACTCAGAAAAAATGAAATCTGTGGCCCATTTTGCTCCTTATAAAACAGTAATAAGAATAAATACAACAGTAGTGGTATGTGAAGGAACACTATGATGGAGTGTGTTTTTTTTTAACGCAAACGTCCACCTCTTTCCCGTGAGCGGACAGGCCCGAGTCGCCCCCGATCAGACCCTGCACGTCGTGTTCGCTCTCTCCGTGGCGGCAGAGGTAGATGGTGTGTTTGTGCACGTGGATGTTCATTAGGTAGTACACGATCTTGCTCTGGATGTAATCCTGCACACGGTTCACCAGGAAACGCTGGCCTACGTTGATCACCTGGATGAAGGAGCGCTCTCTGCGAACAAGCACATGCACACACACACACACACACACACACACACACACACACCATTGATTTCTTTGGAATATGTTCCATTACATATCCATCCATCCATTTTCCATACTGCTTATCCTACACAAGGCAGGACTCAAATCCCCAGCTATTAATTCCCCGTGCCCCCCTCCATTACACATCATATCAAACTATCTGCTGGATCATGTACGAAGATGCACAGAGTATCATCTCTGAAGAGGATAAACACAGTTCTATTAGCAGTTGAGCTGAAAATTACAAATTTCAATTAATTTGAATATTTATATATAATAGAGTAATGCATCTGGCTTGTCTGTGTATGTGGTTATCACTGTGTGCGTGCGTGTGTGTGTGCGCGTGTGTGTGTTTGTGTGATAAATCAAAGTCCATAAAAATAAAAATATGTTGCCAGAGGCACAGGAATCTCTGGAATTCTGATCATATCTGCCTGTTTCCTGTCCCTGCACTCCCTGTTCCACTTATCAGGAATTTCGTTTTGAGAAGAGGAGTGACACACGGTGACGATTCATCCTGACGATTCCCACCAATAAATATTCAGGAAAATGAGTAGAATTGGATGAACCACCTGTTACCTAGCAGAGCGTGTGTTTGTCAGTAAGCACATCAGGCTTGAAAAGCACACTGGCCTGAGTCCTGACATGAAAACACGAATCGCATCTTGTACACGTGGACACGTGATCTTCATCTCCACCTGCTGGTCAAATCTCAGCACTACCACAACAAACAGTTCTTACCTGTCATGGTTATCTGGGTCTAATGGTTGATATGTGACTTTGTAGCACTCGATTCTCTTCAGAAAGTCCTCCATGACGCTCTCGCGGTCTCTCTCGGGGTAGTCCGGACTCGACACCTTCACGTCCTGGGGCACAGTAAGGTAGATTTTACTGTTTATTGCATGATCTTTTTTTTACAGAACTAACTATAAATTCTATTTGTTAACTACATATTACTTCCATCCATCCATCCATCCATCATTTGTTTCGTTGGTACTCTGTTTAGTATTCTGATGCTTAGTCTTTACCGTCTTTCTCCCCATACAAGGCAAAGAAATAACGGCTTCTCCACCCTATCTAGTGCACTATCTGTTCAAACTGGGAGTCATTTGGGAGTCATCCAAATACAGACACAGTCACGTGACCAAAGCTACTTTATAATGACATCCATTAATCAAAGACATCATATATATATATATATATATATATATATATATATATCTCCCCCAGTATGTATCCCTGAATCGTAATCAATCTAATGCAAAATAAAACACTGTATGAAATATTTTTACAGAAATATCAAATGTATTATTGCTTACTACTAACTAATCAATTAAACCAGACAGATAGATAGATAGATAGATAGATAGATAGATAGATAGATAGATAGACAGATAGATAGATAGATAGATAGATAGAGTGGGAGCACTGAAGTAGGACACACAAGGTAAACACCTACAATCCTTTAGAAATTGTTCCCTTTTAAAATAATTTTTACTTTTCAGTTTATTTGGGGCTTCATCAGTATAGACTATTCACACATCGCCACCTACTGGATATCTCTTGAACTGCAGTAACGAATATACTTTTAATTATGTATAATTATGAAATGTAAATATAGTTTCTAAGGGTGGATTTGAGNATCTATCTATCTATCTATCTATCTATCTATCTATCTATCTATCTATCTGTCTGTCTGTCTGTCTGTCTGTCTATCTACACACGTACACACACATCACTAAGCTCCCTGTTATTTGCTCAGTGGCAGTAAACATACCATTATATTTTCGGCGATGACATCTGGATCGTCGCAGATCGACTCGACGAAAAACACCTGGAGAGCAAGGTGAGGTCACAAATAACGGTGTGATGTTGTTGTCATTTCACTTCCTGTTCTTTCACAGTTCCCTTCTTTCACAATTCCCTTCTTCTTTCTCAAGCAATAAATCCTTTTTAAGCAGTTAACACAATTACATGCATGTTAAAAGTCAGTTTATTATTTTTTTTTGTACTTACTGATTCTCCACAGAAACAACCAGGACACAACAAGTGCACGTGTTATATACGTTATAATGTATAGTACAGAAATGCAGGGAATGTGGAGCTTCTTTGCATTATTGTAATACATGCATTAATAAATCGATCCAATCAATCACTTCACATCATATTGCATTTTAAGCTGTAACCATTAGGTTTCATTGGTATTTAAAATGCTGTATTAGGAAGCATTCTTATTCGTTATGAATTCACAGATCCAGAATTATTGGCACCCCTGAAGGACCTGGAGTGATTCTGAATTAAGGAGTGGTCTCAGATTACTGCAGGGGTGCCAAAAATTGTGACACACATGGTCTAATTATGACCAAATTTGAGCTGCGAACTCAAAATCCAATTGCTTGTAATTTTAGGGAAAATGTCATTTTTCCATGCCACATATTGCCTTAACCTCCGCCAAAAATTCCTCGAGTTTCAGTGATTCAAGCTGTAGCCAGTCTGCTTTTGCTGCTAATAAAGAATATTTTTTGACTTTTGAAAAAAGTTTTTTTTGTCTTAGGAAGAATTGATCTAAATTGAAGTTTTTAAATCAAGTTTTTTTTGCTAATTAACCACAAGGATATTTTTTCCATAACTCTTTATTTATTTATTTATTTTTTAAAAACAAGGGCGCCAATAATTTTGAAGCTGACTGTAAAAACACACAGCAAGTCTCTGACCTTGTACGCGTTCTCCTGGGCGAAGTCCAGGATGAGGTCTCGCCTCTCTCGAGTCGTGTTCGTGGCATCAAACACCTTGAGGTTTAAACACAAGAGATCAGTGTATAATGCTGTTTAAAAAAAAAAAAAAAAAAAACCCTCAGTGGAGATCTGATCCATCTGGAACAAGACTAAATATTATTTTTGCTCTGGATAACTTTTAAATATTTTCTTTTTAATCATATTTGTTTCTGAGATCCTGTTCAGAGATTTTGTTGAGCTGAGAGACTAAGAGTGTGAACAGGTGAAACAATATTATTGGGCTTATTATTATTTCCTTCTACTCAGCTTTATTCTCCAAATATCTATAAAAGTTAATGAACAGATACTCAGGTATATCCACTTATCATTTTCATTATTTTTGCATGTTTATACGTCTGACAGGTGAGATATGGAGAAATAATGAACAGAGATAGCAGTGAAAGAGTAGCTGAAAGTAAAAGGAGGCTCACAGCGATCTGCCCGCCCTCCTCGTTCAGGTAACTCTTCACGTCCTGCAGAGCCACGAGAGCACACTGTCTGAGGAGAGACGTCACGACACACGGTCAGCATGCAGCCTTTACGCTGAGTAACCAACAGCGCCTTTCTCTGTCACACACACACCTGCAGCACAGTCACGACTCAGAAGCTACACTCGCGCTAACACAGGATGATATCGATACTATACGAGTAACAGCTAGTTCACAGAGACTTGTCCAGTGGACTTCAGGCGTTCCGACATCTTCAGGACAGGAGCGTTTACACATCGCGGTTTCTCTGTGTTTTTTTTTTTTGTCTCATTAACTTCAAGAAGAAAAAAGAGTTGCTGGTGACAGAACGACTGTTTACAGCTGCGATAATGCAAGGGATAACATGAACTAACTCGCTGCACAACATTAACTGCAACTATAAATGGATAAAAAGTCTTTAATAAATAAACTAATGTTGTAATCATTGGTCAACTGCTGAAGTATAAGAGGAATAAAACATTTCAGGAAAACAGTCAGCTTCAGGATGGTAACAGAAACGCTGTTTCACTGCACCACTCCATAGCCGGTTATTTTCCTAAAACAGCACAACACGTAATAATTACATAATAGTTTGCTTTATAGATGTTTTATAGACATGGATGTATGCGATGTCTTAATGTGGGTGCCAATACTATTGCTAGCAGATGTACAGTTATAATGTGGAATATTAAAAGATCACTCCCTCACTTCCTGATCCTCATGGCCTCGGTGTTGTCGTGTCTGAAGAAGTCGTAGGATTTATACGAGCGGACGCGGAGCGCGGCCATGAGCGGGTCCAATTTGTGACGTGTGTGTGTGTGTGTGTGTGTGTGTGTGTGTGTGTGTGTGTGGGCTGTTACAAGCTCATGCAAATGCAACGTTACGAGTGATTTCATTAACTTGAAAATATTATAAATCGTTTTTTTCAAGCACCTTTCGTGGGCACGCCGATCCAGTTGAGGTAGCGAGTCAGCTTCTTGGACATGTAGGTCTTGCCTCTGGCAGGGAGGCCGATCATGACGATCAGAGTGGACGAGTTGGTCATGTAGGACGCCCACGCTGATGAAAATAAGCCACACACACACACACACACACACACACACACACACACACACACACACATAATCTTTCTCTTTTCTTTAAAATGGAAATTTGCATGTATTTTTCACAACGTGGGCAGAACTTTTGGTTTCATTCGTCTAACAGTCCATTCTGTGTCTGGATATTTTCCCTATCCACCTTCCTTATATGGTCATCGTTTCCTGTTCTCTCTTAAAACTGGTTCAAAAATCAAATCTTATACTACAAAATGTTTAATCATCTCTGTAAAGTCAGGGTCACTGAGCATTCAGCTTTCCTACCAGCGTTAATGTTTCATTCTAAGGCATGAAAGCGGAAAGTGTGTTTTTCCATCCCACACACTCGACATGTGCGTGACAAAAGTCCACTATTCTGCTACCCGGCAACCAGGCATCCGTGTTTGCTTTCAAATTAGATTGCAAGCGAAGCCCGGCTTATTCGTTTGAAGCGTGAGAGCAATTAACTGGTGAAAGCGAATTCTTTACTTCCTGCTATCAGATGGCATTCACTCTGGATTCTGCGTTGTGTTGTTCTCAAGGTCTTCTGTTTCACAACATTTCTTCATTGTCTGACTTCCTCTCATGCAGTTATCAGCTTACAGCACGGTCTTTTCAAACGCTTCGTAACACAAGCGTACAGTACGGACTTCCTTCCTCCTTAATGTTCTCAACTTCACTGCTGCATCTTTAGCCGACGAAACAAAAACACTGAAATAATACTGTATATGGCTACACGGTGCTATGACATCTGTATGACATCTGTATAACAGCTGTAGTGCTGTGGTAAAGGGCTGACACTGGAGACTCCTTCCATAAATGTTACACAAACAGAAAGCTTCACCATATCACCAATTCCACATGTTTGTAATCCGTGTTTTAAAGTGGAGCGCCCACTATACGTCACTTACAGCATTTCTTCTCGCTGATTCTACCGAGCGTGAAGTCCTACGAGGAGAGGCACCGAGAGACGTATCAAGGACGACGCGAGGGGCTCTGCTGAGGCCGTGCGCGTGAAGTCATGCACCCTGCGAACAGTTACAGCAGCGGGTCTAGTCACATGGGTCTCTCCCCAATTTGACCTCAGATCTAACTGGTTTATTACTCCTGTGTCAGTAAGTTCTCGCAGACTTGATGAAGCACACAGGATCCAGCTCACGCTGATTTACATCCCTGCAGTGCTGCAGGCATCGTCAGCGAAAACCTAATTCATAATCAGGATTAGGAACTACAGAGAGTGAAGCCAGTACATTCTTAATGCAACACTTATTTAATTATCTCGTTCTCGCATGGTACTAAGTTGCAGTCATGACTTAATTATCTCGTTCCTGCACGTTATTAAATCATCTCCATGACTTAATTATCTCGTTCCTGCGCGTTATTAAATCATCTCCATGACTTAATTATCTCGTTCCCGCGCGTTATTAAATCATCCCCATGACTTAATTATCTCGTTCCCGCGCGTTATTAAATCATCCCCATGACTTAATTATCTCGTTCCTACGCGTTATTAAATCATCACCATGACTTAATTATCTCGTTCCCGCGCGTTATTAAATCATCCCCATGACTTAATTATCTCGTTCCTGCGCGTTATTAAATCATCTCCATGACTTAATTATCTCGTTCCCGTGCGTTATTAAGTCATCTCCATGACTTAATTATCTCGTACCCACGCGTTATTAAATCATCTCCATGACTTAATTATCTCGTTCCCGTGCGTTATTAAGTCATCTCCATGACTTAATTATC
>CM074960.1:21169698-21184698 GCA_037577455.1 Pangasius macronema
CATTCTTAATGCAACACTTATTTAATTATCTCGTTCTCGCATGGTACTAAGTTGCAGTCATGACTTAATTATCTCGTACCCGTGTGTTATTAAATCATCTCCATGACTTAATTATCTCATACTCATGGGTTATTAAATCATCTCCATGACTTAATTATCTCGTACCCGTGTGTTATTAAATCATCTCCATGACTTAATTATCTCGTACCCGTGTGTTATTAAATCATCTCCATGACTTAATTATCTCGTTCCTGCGTGTTATTAAATCATCTCCATGACTTAATTATCTCGTTCCCGCACGTTATTAAATCATCTCCATGACTTAATTATCTCTTACTCATGGGTTATTAAATCATCTCCATGACTTAATTATCTCGTTCCCGCCCGTTATTAACTTAATTACCTCTTTCACTCGTGTTATTAAGTTGTGCCCATGACTTAACTATCTCATGTACTGTTAGTCAAGTCATGGGCACAACTTAATATCTTGTTTACTCGTGTTATTAAGTCATGGCTATGGCTTTACTATCTCGCCCCTCATGTTATGAAGTCATCATGACTTTATCTCGTTCCCTGCTGTTCCTTATTCCTTTCCATGACACAATGATCCCTTTCCCATGCATTAATAAGTCGTGGCCACACATTATTATTATTAATTATTAAAGAACTGATGTCACCATAAAAAGAAAATATTCTGCAGCTGCAACTCCTATAGTTATACACATTGCTATAAATAATGCGTGATGACGTCACTCGCGCCTGGGTGGGCTCTTGCCCACCCTTTGCCACCCCACGTCTATAAACCCGGACGCGCTCGTGGCTCAGTAATAAACACTGTAATAAACGAACAGCCCTGTGCACGGCTGGGTCAAACAGAGGACATGTTCTACTCTGCTGGTTTGCCTCCATTTCTGACGGATGTCCCTTATGATTACATTAAAAACACTGACTTACCCTGCATGCAGGAAAGTATTAAACCGAGTTATCTCTGTAACTTTATTCCGAATAAAACACACACACACACACGCGCGCGCGCAGACCGGTCAGTGTGTTCTCACCTTCTTAACTTCACTATAAGCAAAGCTAAGGCGTGTTGAGATGCGCGCGACTTCGCTACAGCTCGCCGTTTTTGTTTCAGGAAGTACCTCAAGGAATTCATGCCTGCCTCTGACAAGTCCCGCCTCCTGCGCTATGATTGGCTGGACAGTGGGGAAGGAGCTCACATCGCCATAGCAACCATAGTAATAACCCACCTCGCGCGCATCCTGACCTCTCAAATGCGAGCACGAATTCGCTCGAGACTACTAACCGACAGTTCCTGCAGTTAGTTTAGAGTCCCCGATTTATTTATTTATTTATTTATTTATTAAAAATATTAAATATAATTTTTAAATAATAAAATCATAATATAAATATTTAATTAATTGTAATATTTATAACAGTGTTTATTTATACTTTTATTTATATTTATTCTTCATAATATTGAATATATTAAAATATTCAAATAACGATTAACGATAATTAACCAATTAACAATACTTAACCAAATAAATTATGTGGTTATTTAAGTTTAGATTAAACTGTAATTGATTTAACAGATTTGAGCAAATCTATTCTTTCTCTAGAAGATTTAAATCTGTTTTTAATTTGTTTGTTTCTTCAGCACATTTCTACAGATCAACGATCATTTTGACTGAATGATTCTTTAAAATACTACTCTAGATCATGCTGGAATTTTACAAGAGAGTAATTCTCCACATCTGAATGAGTGTCAAAATACTCTTTTAATGTTTATATAGTTTTAATACTGGGTTTGTTTAACTTTGTCCTTTATAACAGTTTATACTTGTCTAAGGAACAGCTCGTTATCAGGACCCTGATTTTATTCAGCTGAATTAGTCATAATTAGTCATAGTTATTATTATATTTTATTTTTCAATTTTCCCCCCAATTTGGTCACCTGCCAATTCCTCAGAGACTGCTGCTCATGCTGCGTCACAGGGCAGCGTAACAACACTCGGAGGAAAGCGCTATCTACCCTCTTCCGCATACATGAGCTCACAGACGCCCACGATTGGCTGGTGTCGCTGTGATTGACAGGGAGTGAGAGTATGCCCCTCCCACTCAGCTTCGTTCTCATGGAGTCCTGGCCTCCGGACGATAGGGCAAATACTTTTCTGTTGAGCTACCTGAGAGCCACAAAATGCTTTATTTATGGTGACTTGCATAAGTATTCACCCCCTTTATCTTCTTCACATTGTGTAGTGTTACAACCTGGAACTCAAATGGACTAACGTTTACTGTTTTTATTTACACCATAAGTTCATTATTTGAAGGTGTTAAACATTTTCAATTGTGACACACATTTAAATTAACAGCAACAAAAACCCAGACACATGTTGGATGTATCTCATAAGTGAGGAACCCAGTTATGAATCTCGAAGTTTAGAAGTCCTTATACAGAGATAGTACTCAATACGTTAGTGTGATTTTTTATTTGTAAAATGCTAATTTTGCCAGGTATGTAGATTTCCCCTCTCACATGTTATTAAATATTATGTGTATATCCATAACCTATGATTCTAATTAATCCCAAAGCTTGTAGCTCTATAAAATGAGGAACAGTTCAAGGGGGTGAATACTTATGCACAGCATTGTACAGTGCACATAATACATTATGTAAACTTCACTATTATTGCCATTATTTTCATGTTCTGGAGAGAAATGAGGGAAAAAAAACCCTGGTGCTGAGTTCCACTCCCCTGTAATCTCTATAAGGAATTGTAATCAGAGTCACACAAACTCAAGCAGACCTCTGTTCTTTGTTTTCCATGACACTGTTGTAAAGGAAACATCGCCCTGCTGCAGCATAAGCATTCATTTGCTTGCTAAATAAGGCCTCAGCCTTGCGACTCCTCCAGGCATCAGAGTGTGTTTCTTTTGCGAGAAAACATCAGGATGTGGGACGGCAGGAGCTCCCAGATTCCTTTGCCTTGTAAGGCTAAAGGCCTGTGTGGCTGCCTGAGGCACGATGTTGACCTTATTGGCTGAGTCACGAACGGGGAGGTGTGGTGAAAACGCTGAAACGTTAAACAAACGGCCCGTGCTGTGGGAGAAGCAGGAGCGAGACCGAGGCTCACGCTGAACCTGCTGCCACTCAACACCGAGGTGAGCCTAACACATCACACTCAGCGTTCATAGCAATGCTGTTTATGTTGCTGTCAGTCTCTGAAAGTGTTTCGCTTGTGCTATTTTATAGAATAAAGTAGTATGTAATATCGCAGTAGTGCATCATTAAGGATTAAGAAATGTGCCTTAGTTGTGCGTTTGGATGTATTCATGAGCTGAAGACCGTTATTAAAACGTGAGTGCCTGCCAGATGTATAATCCTCCTGCACTGGGGGAAAAAAATGTTTTCTGGAGAAAATGACATTTACACTGCGAGGATCTACTGACAATTTCTTTACTATTTTTTTCTTCACTTCTTTACAGTTATCTCTCTGATCTATTCTTTCTATTTTCTGTGCAGCTAATTTAATCTTTGTGGGTCTTTATGTATTCGTGCCATCATTTTATTTACTTGTGTTGTGTGTTTCTCTTATTACACTAAAACTTTTTCAATAGATTAGAAACATCGTCCAGAAAAAGAGCATGCGAGCTCACAGAATCTGATTTACTCCTCTAAGACCTCACTTACCAGGAATTTGGCTGTGCAGCTAGACACATTTTTTTGTTTTTTGCGACAAGCACAAACGCTAAACAAATGAACAGTGCACGTAACACAGATCTCAGTACTGACTCGTATAATAACGTATTTAATACCACTGTTGAACACTATAACATCTTATAACTAGTGTGGTGCTCAGATACACACAAAAGCGTGTCTATTTCAAATACACGTTTTTTCCTGCACAGATTGTAACTCAGAAGTATGAAGTATGAAGTAATTGAAGCAGAAATAAACATCTGATAACATTCTTCTCTTCCTCTAGTGTTAAGCGAGGTGACATGGGAGGGGGGGACTTCAGCTTCACATTGAAATAAACAATAATGGCCACAAATGACCGTCAGTGGTGATACTCAGACATAGCAGCAATGCAATTTCGGGACAAATGTGGTTGAGGTTCGGCCAATAAGAGTCAGTCATAGCAAACTTTTTAGCAGCCAGGGATAACGTCATCGATACGCTCAGTACAGACTGGTTTTATGAACACAATCAAACTATTCACATATTAGGCCTATTATTTAAATGTTTACAATGATATTTTGAACATTTATTGGAGTTATTGCAAAGCAGCCAGTGAGACAAGCTAATATCTATAAGAACTCAATATTAAAAAGGTTAAAAAAATGATTTCCAACATTGTAACAAAATGTAGACTGGAGGAAATTCCTTCACAAACCCCACTTTGAGAATCATGGAGCCAACGATTATGAGAGCATGGTATAAAGGTAAAATAAGGGGCAGGTATAGCGTAGATTCCATCACATGAAAGTGAAACTCCTTGAGTTGTGGCTGCATTCCAGCAGTCAGACACAGATGACTTCATTGCTGTCATTCCACAGAAGGATGTGGGCCAGATGAAAGTGGTTAGTATGGGCCATCATTCATTTGCAATCCGGGTGTGTCGTGGATGGCTGAATGCTCTGAATGCACTGTATGAATGCCATAACTTGTTTGGCGTTTGGCAATTAGGTGATTCCCGCACTGAGGTTTTTCAGAACGTTATCGACTTATCAAGCGTCTTGGTATAAGCATCTCACTCAGGGCTGTTTTTAGTGAATTTTAGTGAGTCTTAAGGGAGTCACGGAGATTCAAGATCGAGTCCAAATGAAAGTGAGGCCTAGCCAAGATCGAGGCCAAAAACAATCAAATCTGTAGCTAGCTGGCTTTTTCTTGTGAACTGCATAAATGATTATGATGCTGTACTTCCTGTCAAACTTTGCGCAAGAGGAAAGAAAAGAAAACATGAATGTTATTTTTACAAATAGGCCAAGACCATATTTAGCAAAACCAATGCTGAAGTATGAGAAAAGTCGAAGCAAAAATGTCAGTAATTCCAAGACAATCCAAGTACAAATGACAATAATTCTGAGACAAGTCCAAGTCAGGACAGAAAATGTCTCAAGCCTTTCCTACAGCCCTTCCTGGTAATGTCTAAAGTTCAATCCCAAGGGGCTTCCTTTAAGAGCACATTATGTAGGATGTAGAAACCCATCTTTCATATGGAGCCTTTTGGAATTCAGCCAAACACAATAATCCGATATTCTTATTTAATCTTTCCACTCCCCCATTTTTGAGGTTTGGTGCTCTTCAGTTCTGAATAAATAATTAACAAGCAAGAAATTTTAAGCCACTTGACTCTGCTATCTTGTTATCAGCTGACAGAAATGCTGCAAATGTTCCAGTAATTGGAGATTGCATTAATTGATTGTGAAAATCCTCTAATGATAGACCTGTGATTATCTGTTTACATCAATCAGCATGATCCAGAAATCAGCTGGCTCGCATAAACACAAAAAATCTTCAACGTGAGATTGGTGTAATAAGAATTTTTTCCTGTCCATTTGCATGTTTCACTTACCTATTGCTATCACCACTACCATATTTGTTGCTGTCCCATGAGTTTGGCATCATCCAATGCCATCATCGTATTGGTGGCTTTTAGATGAGTGTCGCAGCAATGCCCATGACCGCTGAGATCTATGCACAGTCAAAGAATTCTTTAGTCTGTGACAAGATTTGACCCAAAAGCATATAAACCCAGCCAGATGGTAAATCAGCACCAATCATCAACACCAATAGACCTGATGAAGCTTATCAGATGTGTGCAAATGTGTTCAAAATCCTCATGAGTCCAGCTCCCTGGACTTATTCCTGCACTCTTAGAACAAAAGGCACCATCAAACATCTCAAAGGGATCTTCGGTTTGTCTGTAGATATTCAGTGAATTCAGTAGAATTCATCACTGGGTATTGGGGGGCAGTTAAGGTTGTACTGGGTATTCTTCCAGTTAAGGTTGTATCTAGAAGCCTTTTAACCATCCAAAAAAAACTCTTTTCGAGTGTACTAGACATTTATGAACTACAACTTTCCTCTAAAGGTCAAAACTCTTCAGCCAAAATGTCTGCTGCCAAGCGTGCCAAGGGGAAGACGACGAAGAAGCGCCCCCAGAGGGCGACTTCCAACGTCTTTGCCATGTTCGACCAGTCCCAGATCCAAGAGTTCAAAGAGGCATTCAACATGATTGACCAGAACCGTGATGGCTTCATTGATAAGGAGGATCTTCACGACATGCTCGCTTCTCTTGGTAAATGTTCAGAAAAAAAGCAGTACATGCAGCATGTGAGATAATTTCATCAAACCAGAGCTTTAAACATGTGCCATAGTGCTTCATCCTATCTATCTGTTTTTCAGGAAAGAACCCCTCAGATGAGTACTTGGAGGGCATGATGAGCGAGGCTCCAGGTCCGATCAACTTCACCATGTTCCTCACCATGTTTGGAGAGCGACTCAATGGCACTGATCCCGAGGACGTCAATGCCTTGCGGAAGTGGACGAAGCTGCTCCTACCGAGTCCATCGAAAGCCAAAAAATACTACATGTGACAATGTTGGATGGTGTAACCATTCATGACATCATCCAGCATGACTTACACTAGGTATATTTCCAACTAATCTCAAATGCCAAGCAGAAAGTTAGTGAATGTGAATGGTTATTTTTCCATCAAGATCTCCTCCCATTATTCTTTACCATATATATACACTAGTTGTATCAAAGCTTCATTTAGATGTCTAACTGAAAATGGGACGAACAATGGTCCAATCCCAAATGACTTCCCACTGAACATATAGTGCATTAGGTAGATTGTAGAAACCCATTATTTTGGAGTGAACTTCTGTCTAAAACTGCCGTCAAAGATGGTTCCTATGGGGTTATCTATGGTTCAATCCCAAATCCCCATCTGAGTTTTGCAACCAGTATAAACACCAACCACTCAAATGGCTGAGTTCAAATTCTCTGTTATAGTCTCCTGATCTTACCTGTCTCATCCTGAAGGCTTTATCCATGAGGACCACCTTCGCGAGCTCCTGACCACCATGGGCGACCGTTTCACAGACGAGGAGGTTGACGAGCTTTTCCGCGAGGCACCGATTGACAAAAAAGGAAACTTCAATTACACAGAGTTCACTCGCATCCTCAAACATGGTGCCAAAGACAAGGATGACATTTAAAACAAACAAACAAACAAAAAACAGGATACAAGATTTATTGCGCATTCATCCGAAATCAGGACTATTCTCAAAATGCTGATTATATGCTGATGACCTTACTGTGTCTGCATAAGTACTCTGGGGATTCTTTTTCACACACAGATTAAGCCTAATGCTGGAGTAGAGAGATATTTACGTAGAAGAATCTTATTCACAACATCATTTAAGTCAGTCTTTTAAGTCAGGCTTAATGTCTGTCTGCAAAACCATCCCCTGACCAGCTTCGTGAGGGCTTCATTCTGCCACGTTTACTGTATATCGATATCATTATGTGCCTAAAAGCAAAAACTGATCCACCAACAGCTGTGGATATAAGCAGTATAAGTATTGTTTTAAATCTGGCCATGAGCCCAATCTCTTTCTAAGTCTCTCTCTTTGTTAAACAGCATAAGAAAGATTAACATTGAATAAAATAACATTGTTTTGGTTTCCACACAATCCCAGTGTTGTTGAGAATAAGATAATCATCTTGTGACTGAAATGGAATTTGAACAAAAGCACCACAAGACTTGGCAAGTAAAAATTTGGGCTATTAGGGTGGAGATCAGGCCTCTGATCAACCTGGTGATTTACAGAGAATGTTGGTTACCAATGGCGATGGTCCATCTAGGATAATGGTAGAGAAATCAATTGGCAGACACTTTTATCCAAAGTGAGGCAGAATCTAATTCAAGAATAGAGCTGAGCAGTTGAGGGTCTAGGGCCTCGCTCAAGGGCCTGACAGAAGCTCTCTGGAAATCCAAGAGATTCAATTCACAAACTTCAGGTCAATTAGTACAGAAAATAAAATAACTACACTACACTACACTACACTCATTCTGAAAGGTTAGACATTTGTTATAGAGTTTTTGCATAGAGTCAAACAACACCAGCTAACATTGTATGAAAGTTACAATTCTAGGAACTTTCCAAAAATGTCCAATGTTTCAGGTTTCCAAACACTCCTAAAAAGTTACTGCAACATTTTGAGTTGTAGGAGCATTATCACTCGCAGTTCCTTCTTGCCGTGGAACTGTGTATAAGCCATGCTCAAATAACATTTTGTAGCAAACCATTATTACAGCAGTTGGAACGTTGTTATTTTTGGACCGTCACCCCCTGACTTTCTTAGAGCCTGTCAAATACTCAACCTTCTAATAATGTTCTCTGTCAGATGGGTGGAACCTTTTTTCTTCTTTTTCTAAGAGTGCACCACTGCTCTATATATAAGCACAATATCCTACATGCTATTGTATTTGATGGTCAACCTCTCGCCTGGTATAATTTGGGGTAATTTTTCTTTAAAGTGCTTTTCTTTTTAAATGTTGTGAGGAAGCCCAAAATTCACAATTAAAAATTAAATATGTTCAACTGTAAACCAAGAAATCAATCATGTCTAACTGGACGATATCTCTTTTCAAGTCACAGGTGAAGTAATTGAATATGCATGACATAAAAAAAAACTTGGCATATGATAAGGTAAACCAAGCCCTAAGAAGGATTCCGCTTTCATGAGAAGGAGTCTCAACGCTAGCTGTGGTTTGTACATTTCATAAATTCTTAAAGCATTACTTGAAAATGTAGCTCGATATTTTTTTATTGAGGGGTAAGTCCTGTTAGGTAAGAAGGAAATTCAGACACATATACTAGGATGAAATTAATGGTAAAGCATCTGCTCTGGCCCTCCACTGCTGCCTTCCGATACCGAGCTAGGAATCTTAAAGCAAACAAATCCATGATGTTGGCCAGGATAAGCAGCGCATGCCTTCCTGTACCACCCTGTTTGGGAAAGAATGAGACCGACTCAATATCAGTAACTCACCCCATGCCAGCAGTGGCCCAGCCACTCCTCTGATAAGGAATAAACACTTTTTTTTATATATATATATATATCTCATTACATCTTAAATAAAACTTTATTTTTTGCTGTTGTAAAAGAAATATTCCCACAACACCCCTATAATCTACACAGTATAACATTTCATCACCTAATCCTCATTTGCGTTATGTGTAAAATAACCATTTACAATAACAATGTTGCCCTTTCTTGAGTGAAACATGACAATGAGAGTAGCATGGGTTCTGATTCGGGGTTAATAAAGACCTGATCTCAGACCAGACACCTCTGAGGATGCACATTTTGTATAACAAATGCTGCATTCAGGTACTCATCAGAAAGTCAAACATACAAGAGATCCAAAGCTCCATTCAGATATGTCGGTAAGATACACCAAAGATTTAAAAAAAAAAAAAAAAAATGAAAAGAAGGGAAGGTGAAAGTGTTTGCATTATGTAGGAGCTAGAACTGAAATGCACAAGGTATATATTGTTCATATTCAGACTTTGTTTTCACTCGATCATCATATCCACATTCCTGCAAATTTGGCAATTTTTTCTCTGCCAGAACCTACAAAAGGTTTATCCCAAATTTCCCACTTGTAAATACAAGAAGTAGTCGACAAGCTCAATTTAAAAGTTCGTACTTTAAACCATGAAGGGTCAAAGACTGAATTTAGGTCGTGATCTTGCGATTAGGAGTTTTGCGATTTCCACTTCCGGAGGAACAACGCTCCAGTCTTCATGCTAGAATTCATGTTAAGTTACTGACGAGTCGTTGCTAAAACATCATTTGTCATTTGTAGAAACAATGCTAGAACGCATAGAATTTTTTTTTTATAATCGTTCTTTTCAAAGGACATGGAGTACTCGTACGGTGTACTCTCAATGACCGAGGAGCCTACAATGAACTGTGATCACGTGTACGTTTTAACATTGTGAAATTTTAACAAATGTACATTTGGAACACGTAGTCCCGGCGCTGGTCCTGGAGTAGTCCGGGCCTACACTTTTTAGTCTCAACTCATTAACTCAAAAGAACCTGTTGTGAAAAGCAGGGACGTGCGAACCATGAGCCGTGTCTGAAATCATTCCCTATTTACATATACATACACACAGTGCACTAGCCACGTTGTAGTGTAGAGTTATCTGACTTTGCAGTGGAAAGAGAATGTTGTGTAAGACTAAACCATTCGCTGTGGCCATATCGACTATGAAAAATCACTACAGAACATTAAAGCACCATCATTCTTTGATATCACTCAAGATAGCACTGCTAACCTTCACAGTACCGTTGCTTGTGTGGTTTTTGTGTTCGACGGCAGGTCACAATGTTACGTTTACGACACATTAACACTATTTATAGTAAATAGTGATGAGTGAACGAGGTTATGATTTCAGACCGAGCTCTTGATTTAGACGTTTGTGTAATGAAACAGGATTTTCGAAGCTATCATAGCTAACATAGCAAGAAGTCATGTTTGTTGCTGGTTCCTGTGCCTTTGGTCAGATTTAAAGTCATTGTTTTGATTTATAAGAAGTGGAAGTGATATCTTGCTAGCTTCTCAGCCTAATAGCAGGGTATTAGCAGTAGCTTGCTACTAAATTTGGATATTTTTCTCATCGACTGTGACTTGTCCAATGAATTCAGCTAAAAACTCTTCTAGCGTTTGAGATGTATTACTGATTTTGAAAGCGGTGTAGTGGTGGTGCACATTGCAGTGGACATAAGGTCAGTTGATGGCACGAGTGTCTGACAATTAAAGCGGAATACAAACCAGAAGTCCCAAAGTGACGCTCCAGTGCTAAAAATCATCAGACTCTTGCGAGCCTACATTGGAAATATTGTTAATACTTAATGTCCAGTTAAGATTTACACAAGACGTATTTGATATTGTCCTTTGTCCAACAGTATTTCGAATGTACAAGGTCCTCTACGTCGTTCCTCTAAAACAGAGGGAAGGAGCTATAAAAAGCAGCCTCAATTGTCTGCTGAAAGTCTGCTGGAGTCGTTCCTCCATCACTGAGTCGACGCAAGCTGTAGCCCTATTAACGTTTGATGAGCCGATGGCGGACGCTCCATCATGAACCATGTTGAGGCAAATAATCCACAGAAAGGGACTGAAATAGACCGGGAGATATTGCTATACCATGCAGAGATCATAAACTTTTGTGCTAGGTTTGGGTAAAAATATAAAACCTGTTGGTTATCTCCAGAACAGCATTAGACACACATCATAAACACACACCTTACACGAAAGTAAAAAAAGAAAGAAAAAAAAGAGAGTAAAGGACAATGAACAATTTCAACCCCACAGTGTTGATATCAAAATGAATAGTCAATAACCCAAGGCTAGCTTTTGTGACAGAAACCTGTGTTCACATGGATGTGACATCCTCTTGCAAGTAAAGATGGAAACATATGGGTAAAAAAAAAAGAAGCTATTTATGATTGTTAAATAAAAATGAAAGTGTCATCTCCTTGTTATTTCCTACACCTTTACACTTTGGCTGAATAAAAAATGAAACGTGAATTAAATGTAGATGATCAGCCAGGATGAGGGCTACTAGGCTAATGTAAGTAGGCTAAAGTAAGGCAAGCTAATAGCTACCAGTTCAGCGTTGTGCAAGTCGTCACACGCCCGTCGAGTTGTTCATACCCGTCAATCAGAAGTGGCGATGTGGTTTCTAATACTGTACGACGCATGGCTAGCTATAAAAACGGACAAAAGGACGTCGCAGAGGCTAAAAACAGTTTGGTGTCGATCCACATTGCAATCAGACTCAGGAAGGGGGCGTGTTCTTTATTAAAAAAAAAAAATTCATGTACACGTAGTATCACTGAGCCAACGGATGCTTTTCAGGAGATGGTCACGACTTGCACAATGTACAACGATAACCTGGTAGCTATAACCTTAGAGGAGTGGACGATCGTTGCCATGTAATCGACACATTGAGGTCATGTTCTTTCATGCCTTCGTTTGTAAGACGTCATAAGATAAAATGGCGTACGTTTAATATTTGCCTCGGTTATCGTTTATGGATTACTTCAACGAGAGAGTCTCGGCTGCAAAAAAAGAAAAAGAAAAAAAATCTTTTACTTTGGAAGCTGACCTGTTCGAGCAGAGTGTACTGATTAGCTGGACGGACTAAAAGATTAAAGCGCTGCTGCATCACTCACTTTAGGAAGAGACGAAGCGAGGGCGATATCCCACTGCACCGTTATCCACGGGGAGTCCAAAGGCATTGTGGGTAATGTAGTGAAGTGAAAATAGGTTTAATCTGAACAAAAAATTTAAAAGCTAAAGCCGAGCGAGACTGCGCTTTAATAAACCCTCATCCTCTGGTGCAGGGATCAGTGAACAGAGCTCACACCTGACAGTTAAATGAGAGATGATGACACATTTCAGCTTCATTACTCACGAAAATCAATAAAAACCTCCAAACGAGACAGCAAGCAGGATCCCTCCACGCGGACGCGCACCTCACTGCCACATTATTATTAAATTACAAAATTATACTAAAACATGAAATTAAAAAGTAACAAATTTGTTTTTTTTTTTTTTAAAGAAACGGTGTTGCATTGGGATCATGTGATGCTCCTGTCGTGCAGATTAAACAAACAAACAAAAAGGAAGCTGAGAGATGAATGATGACAAACACGGCGTCTAAAAAAGAAGAGAAGGAAGTTTAATATTTCTGCTCAATGAAAATGTACAGCTTCTCTGAAAAATAATCCAAAATATGCACATTCTGCGGATTCTAAAGCTAACGCTAGCGTACATTTCAGTCTACGGTACAGGAAGAGTCTGCCGCCCTAACATCGACGCAGTACTTTAGTATTTTACGTGTGCCTGGCACTTGCGAGCCCAACACACATTACCCTTTTATGGGTAATGTGATGTTTGCTAGCAGGGTTCCAAACACAGTGGGAAACCGGAGTGTGTTGCACGATGGATCTCTCTCTCTCTCACACACACACACACACAGTGAGAGAGGTTTGAGAGACAGGTATGTTGGTGGTATTCGGGGACGGACGGCCGTGCTGTGTTTGCAGGAGCTCTGTGTATGGGTTGGATCACTCTACGTTCACACTAGTGAGTGACAAGTATCTTGTTTCACTTGTGGGCGTGGCTTATACAGCCTTTTTTTTTAAAGCTATAAGTATCTTCTAAAGCTAACTAGAAACACACTAACCAGTGTGAAAACGATTCGTTTGACTTGTTTACATCAGATCAGATACGAAACACAAGCTAACTCCTGACCCCTGCTTCCTGCTCCTTCCTTCCCAGCGTCATGCTCCTCCCTGACGTCTCTATACACGTCCATCTTTGGAAATAATTTCAGTTGAAGTTGCGAGTCGGGAACTGATGAAATGTCGCTCCACGTCTGAATCGTTGGAGCCGGGAATCATGACTGGATTTTACAGCATCACAACAACTCATTTGTAGAGAATTGAGAAAATTTCAATTTGAATTTGAAGTGTCCCTGAAATCGGGGCTGTGTGTCGAGGACGTACGGAGAAAAGAAACGTCCGCTTGTCGCTCGCTAGTGTGAACGTGCGGTGTGGTGTGGTGAGGTGAGGTGAGGTGTGGTGTGGTGTGGTGAGGTGTGGTGTGGTGAGGTGAGGTGTGGTGAGGTGAGGTGTGGTGAGGAAAGCGGTGACTGATACAGTATGAAGGGCAGCACAGACGGTCATAGAATGGTGATAAACGGCTATTTTCGGTCATGTGACGCAGAACCGTGAACTCTGTATGACTATTGCACAGGATCTTCCCCGAAGCTGGAGTCTGTTCCCAACATAATGCTGTTAACTAAAGTGATGAAATAAAAGTTCCCATCCAACTAAAGAACCCAAGCGTTCTAGTATCCATGTAACCCTTGATGTTCAGTATTTCTGCACAGATTTTCAAACAATCTTCTCACACGACGGAGAGCAACAAGAGAAGAGCACTACTTTAGTGTGAGCTAAGCACAGTCCGGTTTCCACGGCGATATCCGTGCCCCAATTATCGATTACCGATCGTCGATCTGGCACTGATCTGATTTTTATTTATTTTTTAATATAAAGTGCTGCTGTGGGGAATGTTTATATTCTTCAGCTAATCGTGTGCGAGGGATGGAAATAATGACACTCAATAAAAAAAAGAAATATGGCAACAGATTGTGATGGAAAATATTAAATGCACGGGGGGAAAAAAAACCCAGCAAATGATACTGATAGTCCGAATCAGACATCCTTCCACTCGCAGGGGAAAATAAATAAATAAATCCGTAGATGTTGGATGAACTTCAGGAAGCTAATAAGCCTCAGGCAGTGAAACAACCCTTGATGAAATCTTCCAATCTGTGAGCGCTTCGAAATGAGCCCAAGTGTGTGTGAGAACACACCGCCGAAGAGCGAGTCTCTACATTCATACAGCAGAGGACTCGAGAATCAGAGCTCATATTACACACGGAATGACGACGAGCACTGAGTTACTAAAATATATAATAATAATAAAACAAACGATTATAAACAGGTGGGTAAATTCAGTCAAAATGCAGGATTAATCACCTATGAGTCGCTGAAATGCTGATCTCTGGCTAATCCAAAACATAAGAAAGAAATCTGGAGGAATTAAAGGTTCTCTCGCTCAAAAAAAAAAAAAAAAAAACACTAGACGGAGGATTGGGACTCAAGTGTGGACGACCAAACTCGGTTTTACAAATTGAGTGTCCAAAAACGTAACATCACAGATACAAAGGAAAACACGAGAAAACTTCTATCTAGACTCAGAAAAAAAAAAAAAAAAAAAGTTCAGTCTAAATCCTTTCCTTTGATGTGGAACCCTTTACACCGCAGCGCTGCTGCTTCTCACATCTGATTGGCCGGTTCTGGTCCTAACAGCAGATCTGCGCAGATCCCAG
>CM074960.1:21189698-21200806 GCA_037577455.1 Pangasius macronema
GGTGGGCGGGATGCGGACGCTTTTCAAAAGTGCTTCGTCGGCATTATTATTATTTTTGTGCTCACAGCAGAGCTTTAAACGTAGAAAAAAAACTTTACTGAGTGACATAATGCACTTTATAACCTCGTGACCAATCAGGACGCAGCTCAGGGGACAAGTGAGGGGAAAAAAAACAAACAAACGTGAAGGACGACGTGCCGAAAAAAACAACAAGTCATGTTCGTTTAAAACGGAACACATTTCCGATATTCCGGTGTGACTACGAATAAAAGTGTGTATCGTTTTTAAGTTGGCTGGATGTACGCGATGTGACGTCTCGCTGAAGTCGCACAAGCAGCTCAAAGAGTGTGTTGTCATGGTTACAGCCTGCGTGCTGCTCGAGCCCATCACTCCTAACTAGCTAACATTCGAACAGTCCAGAGTTAGGGAACGAGTCTTCTACCTCGCTGCTGGGAGCGACACTGCAGCAAAAGCGCCGAGCTGCACGTTTACGGCTTTGTGTTTAGAGAAATGAAGCCCTGCTCTTCAGCTCTGAACGATCTGGCATTTAAGAATGTAAAACAAAAAGCTTTACAAATCACGTCTATTAGGATTCCCTCTGTTCACGAGAGCGGAGAACTCCTCAGCGCTCCTACACAGCTCGTCTCTGACGCACGCCAACGCTGCCAAGCAGTGATTCCGCTCACGGTTGCCAGATTAATCAGGATCCCCACAAGCGCACTATTTTTAGATCAGCTAAATCGACACTGGGAGTCGCGATGTGTTAAAAATCCTTTTAAAGGTGATTTTGCATGGAAACTGCGTGTTCAATCTGGCAACCCGATTTGCTGCAAATCCTCCAGCAAGCTCTCGTTTGCACTGATGGTGAGACGTACGTTTGTGCTGCTGGAGTCGCTGACTCTTATGCTACTTGTTAGTTAGGAATAACAACTACAGAGAAATTTATGCAGCACGTTAATTTTCAGGATCAGAGCAGTCATGTTGAGTACATCACAGGGCGACCCTGTGTATACGGTCCTCAAAAAAAAACCAAACAAACAAAAAAAACATGTTAGCAGGACCAATAGCAACAGGTTAATTAATGCTTTAAGACACGCCCCCTGTGCCGCCCACTACCCCACGCCTAATATTCCTTCTCACCTTCTTCTGAGAGCTGCTTATCTCTGCTTTCCTGCTCCATCTGCTGGCACCAGGCGTCCATGCGCCCCGTCTCGGCCTGTAGGAGCCGGAGGAAGCAGTGTCCGTCCCTGAGGCACGCCGCCGGCGCTCCGGGCTGCTCCGACGCTCCGTTCACGCTCACGTTCTGCAGGGACGGAGGAGGAGGCGGCAGAGAGGACGGGTCCAGAGCCGCCTCGACGCTCTCCGGCACGGTGGAAGAGGATTTCTGCGCTCTCGCTGCGCTGCCGGGAGAGTCGAGCGTCTGAGTGCTGCAAGCGCTGCAGCTGTTCTCCACAGCTTTACTGTCCGTCCGGTCCTGAGCCTCGGCATCGGCCGTCTCCTGTCTGGACGCCATGCTGCTGAAGCGGCTCAGCCTGGACACACACACACACACACACACACACACACACACACACACACACACACACACAGAGGGAATTTAGAAATAAAATCAAGAGCTCTGTTCATTTTTGGCTGATCGCTACGAACATAAGAAAACGCAGAGCTCCTACACAGAATGAGCGAAGGTTTCGAAGGTTTGCGTTAAATCTGTCGTCTCTAATCGCTTCACACGGGAATTTTAAAGCAGGACACAGAACGAAACTGACAGCGATCGTGTTTGTCCGACAGGAAGAGCCAATAACACGCACACACACGCACACACACACACAGCAGATGAATTGCTATCTCTGAGAATATGCGAGTGAGAGAATAGGAGTGTGTGTCAGGAGGATAAATGCAAATGTGTGTGAGAGAGAGAGGGACAGGTATGGAAATTCGGAGTGACGGCTGGAATGAGGAGCGGATGATGTGACCTGCACGATTTGATTATCTCCATTACGCTGGGCTCTTCCTCCCGTCAGCGCGGAGCGGCGTGTGGACACACTGCCTATTCATCAGCGTACACACTGCGTGATAAATGAGTGTGTGCACGACGTCGGGGAGCGATCCTGCACAAAACCCCTTCAGTCCCTGAACACCGGCTCTGTTCACGCATCAGTATCGACAAATACAAAACTAAAAAACGAGATCGAGCCGAGCTCTTACCACACCCAAGCTGATCATTTTCCCATAACAGCATGTCCCGAAGTGCTTTACTCTTTTTATACCACAGCAAATTACCAAGAAATACTGTTTTTTTATTTATAAAAGAACTTTTTATCTGTTTATAGTTGCGTATCGTGAAATATGTATTTAGACGTTGATTCAAGCCCAATGATGCATGATTTAAGTACCTCAGAGTTTAATTACATATTATATTTTTCTATATAAAATAAATAAAACTTGCTCTTTGTTAAATGACACCATCACACAGTGAATGTCCTGATTTCTGAAGTTGACACTGTGCACAGTTTGTGAAAAGGAAGCATTATTCTGCTGTGGATAAAAAAAAAAAGGAAATAAAATGACAGATTGAGGTGACGACTGATGCTATTGTCCTCATGAGGAAGTCCCTTAAAAAAACGTTTAACATCCCGCCAACACCAACGCCTAGCCCCCCCCCGACCCCCCACCAACGCCCCGCCCCCCACCCCGGCGGATTATGGAAATGATCTCGGTCCGATCCCTGTATGAAAGCGTCGGTTGAGATGGAGATGAAGTGGAGATGGTGGAGGGAGTGTGAACTCACGGCCTGCCGTCCTCCACCTGAACTCCGATGGACTGGAACTTCGTGGTGGGAGTGTGTTCCTCTCGGAGCACGGGCTGGACGCAGTCCACCTGTCCAACACACCGGTAGCATACGGTCAATATCTCACACACACACACACACACACACACACACAGCATTGTGGCACGGCTCACAAACAATAATTCAGTCCACAGTACAAAAATAACAGGATCACATTGTTTTTTTTTTTTCTTTTTCTTTCCCGAGCCGTCGTTTAGCTCGGCATTTTAATCCTGAAACATACTTACAAGTAACAAGTGCTGCTGGGTTTACTGCTCATGCTGCGAGTGGCCATGCTGATTTTTTATCGTCACTTGCTGAACTCGGAGGTTCAGCAGACTGTCCCATGTTTACAAATAGGAATTCCGAGTTCAGGGGGCGTTTACTTTAGGAAATTTCGAGTTATGAAGTTTAGCCGAATGCAGCGATAGAGCACGAGACGTAGACTTTGAAAGATTTGTGGCTCAAGTTCTGCTCACGAGGCAAAAAGTTTTATATTCTGGGAAAGAAAAAAAAAAGAAGCAGCGCCTGGTGTCCGAGTGTCAAAATGAAAACTTTAAATTTCAAAATGTAACTACACGAGACTTCTTAAAAAATCTCCATTTCCCCATATTCAGGCAACACTAACAGCACTAATAAACCCGCTGAGCGAACCTGCCTGACACTTTGTCCTTTTTAAGGATGCACTCCTTTTCTCCAGGGAATGTACCACACACACACACACACACACACACACACACACACACACACTGACTTCATGTCTGAAAGCTGAAAGCCGAGCAGCAGGAACTCATTACTGATGGACTTCAATGCACAAAGTCACACACCACGACTTCCAGATAACTTTCGCCCAATTAATACACATCTTCAAGCACGAACTGAACTCTGGGTTTAATGAGAATAATTTTTTTTTAAAAAAGGAACAAATTGGAGATTTCTAATTTTATCATGCGCACAGACTCGCAGAAACTGGACAGCTGAAGACTGCAAAGAAGAGCAGGAGATTATTTTTCCTACTCTTCAGCTGTCTAGTTTGGGCGAGTGTGTGCCCATGATAGCCTCAGATTCTTGTTCTTGGCTGACAGAACTGGAGCCTGATGTGGTCTCCTGCTGCTGTAGCCCATCCACCTGACGGTTCAATACCCTGTGCATGCGGAGATGCTTTCCTGCTCACCACGGGTGCAAAGAGTGATGATATGAGTTGCTATAGACTTCCTATCAGCCTGAAGCGTTTTCCTCTGACCTCTCTCATCAACATGGCCTTCCCACCCACTCAGTGCTGTCTGTTTTTCACACCATTTCTGTGTAAACTCTAGAGACTCTCCTGTTGAAAACGTGTGAGAAAATCCCACGAGCTCGGCAGCTTCTGGCACTAACATTCACGCCACGATTAAAGTCGCAGGGCTCACACTTCTGCTTCATTCCGATGTTCGGCGTGAACGTTAGCTGAGGCGCTTGACCTGTTCCTGCATCAGTTCCTGCGTTGTGCTGCTGCCACATGATTGGCTGATTACATAACTACATAAAGGAGCAGGTGTTCCTAATAAAGTGGACAGCATGTGTGTGTAAAGCAGTAGAGATTTTAGACTGCAGACGCACCTGGATGCCGATGGAGGAGAGTTTCCTCCTGGCGGCGCCCCGCAGTTCGTCCTGCGTGAAGCCGACGCTGACGGTTTGGGTTTCTCGGGCAGGAGGGGGAGGAGGGCTGCTCACACGGGCACTGGGCACCGGGACGGGGATGGGGGGCACCAGGGGCACGGGGATGGGGATGGGGATGGGGATGTGGGGTATCAGGGGGAGAGGAGCTTTGGCCAGGCTGCCCGTCCGCGAGCTGGTGGCGCTGTCCGACGAGTTGCTGCGTCCTGATTGGCTGTTGGCCTCGCTGCGCTGCTCCAGGTAGGTGTCCTGCGCCGACTCCGTGCTGCTCTGCACCGTCACCGAGATGAAGGGCTTGGAGGCGGAGCGTGGAGGAACCGGGGGCGGAGTCTTATTACGGGCTGGGGAAGAAACAGGAAGCTTTAATCAGCCATTAAAGTCACATCAGTTTTCAGTAATAAACCTGCGGGTAAAGCAGGAGCTTACAGCCTACAGATTAAAATAAATAATAGGTTATAAAATATAAAACCTGATAAAAATTAGGTGAAAATCTTTTAAATTTTAGAGTATTATTTATTTTAATTTGTAGGCTACAAGCTCCTGCTTTCCCAAAGTTTTATTATGATTTTATCTTCATTACATTTATTGCATTTGTATTAACTATTTTATTTTTTTTTTCCCGAGCAGCAATTCTCTAAATTTCTATTATTTTGTATACAAATGATCAATATTATACTTTTTTTTTTACCTAAAATTTCCTGCTGCACCCCATTTATGACTGCTATTTTATCTTAATTTCTTATTTACTTCACACTTTGTTTATTACTGTCAGAATTTATTACATTTTTATATTACGATTTGAACATAAATAAACGTTTAACATTATTACTAATAGTATTAGTAGTATTTGTGTAAAATATTTAATGTTTTTTAAAATTATAATTCCTTGCTTTGCCCAGGTTTTTATTAATATTTTATCTTAATATTGTAATGTTAAGATTTTTTTTATTTCTATTTCATTTCTATTATCCGTTAGTCTATTATCTGACTCACTACTACGAGACCGCACATCATTAACAGCATATGGACGAACGGGCGGGTGCACACACACACACACACACACACACACACACACACACACACACACACACACTCAGGCTCGAGGCCAATGTGGGAACAAAAGCGGCCTTTTAAACCCCCGTGAGCCTCAGAGCAGCTCGCATGCCTGGAGCAGATGCGTTATGGGAAAGTGGATGAGCGAGACTCGGCTGGTCGCGGATCACGGAGTAAAAGCTTTACGACGCTAATGTTGTTGTTGAATGGATTATTAAGATGCTAAATAGGTTCGTTGTTGGCAAACCCTCTGGACGTGAAACTTGGGACACATCGAGATGATAAAAGCGTGAAGCGATGATGAAATCTTCATGCCACAACACGCAATCTTACACGCGTGCGCTTCATTACTCTTAACCTCGCGTCATTTCTGCATGTTTTAAAAATCATTACCAACACTAAAAAAAAAATTACAATTAATAATAAACAGAAAAGCTGCTTAAAGCCAAGTTCTGGTTTTCTTCCAGCTTATAATGTGCTTCAGATTATTTTCGAATATCTCTCTATAGTCTCTCCCTATAAGCAACTTTTCTTTGGTACACTTTTCTGGCAACGAGCTTCAGAATCTTCAGTCCGGCTCTCGGCACGTCACGTGTCCTCGTTTAGACATCAAACTTTAGGATATGACACAATGGACCTTACAGATACAAGATGTAATCAGTGAAGAGGAAAAAAAGCTTACAACATACTGTCTTTAAAAAACAAAACAAAACTAAATTTTAAAAAAATAATACATAAATAAATAAAACATTTAAACAGGAAAGGACATGAGTAAGGCTTGAAGGCTTTTTTTAATGTAATTTTTGTATTTTTAATTATTATTTTTTTAAACTGTACTTTAAAATGCTGAAAATGTTTTACGTACTTTACGTAGCGTTTATCTGTTCACTGAATCGCGTACAGAAAATATTCCAGGTGCTTTATATTCAGTTCAGTTCTATCTGTATAGCGCTTTTAACAATGCACACTGTCGCAAAGCAGCTTTACAGAAATAAACAGATTCAAATGAAATCAATAAATTGATTGTAAATATGTGAAGCTATGCCTAACGAGCGAGCCAGAGGCGACGGTGGTGAGGAAAAGCTCCGTGAGAGGATATGAGGGAGAAACCTTGAGAGGAACCAGACTCAAAAAGGAACCCGTCCTCATCTGGGTGACGCCGGAGTCTGCGATTATAAACATCTCGCTTGACATCCAAGACGTGCCGGATTGCTGTAGCCCCGCCTCGAGGCGAAAGTCAGAATTAAAACAGGAAGTCCAGGTCAGGTGGAGATTTGCATGAGTGGATGGAAGAGACGTGCTAATGAGAAACCTCCACGTCCAGTTCCTCTGCCTCCACTTTTGCTTCTGTGTGCATCTGAATTTAAATGAAGAAACTTTTCATTTTGATTAAGAAACTCGTTTGGGCCGGAGTCTCAGAGCTACGGCGCCGCGATTACACCGAGTAGAATTACACAGAGCTCGGGACGAGAAATTTCAGGCACACGTCAGGAGGTGGCTCAGTGAAAATGTCTGTGGACTTAAACAAAACAAGAAAACAAAAAAACTAAACAAAAAAAAATCCTCAGCTAAGAAGCTCCATAGTTACAGCAGGAGAAAAGTGCAATTTCATCTCCATAGGCTATCGCTGTGCCTCCTACCAGATTATGATCAGTCTGCTGTGTGTGTGTGTGTGTGTCAGTAAGAGAGAGAGAGAGAGAGAGAGAGAGAGAGAGAGAGAGAGAGAGAGAGAGAGAGAGAGAGAGAAACAGTGTGGTTGCTCCCCTGCTGTGTCAAAGCCAGAGGATTGTGTGCTAAAAAGGCCAACAGGAAGTCAGTGCAGGGACACCGAGCGAGAGATCGAGGCCAAAGGGAGAGGGAGAGAGGGAGAGAAAGCGAGAGAGAGAGAGAGAGAGAGCGAGAGAGGCACGGAGACAGAAACCACATGGTGGTTAGAGAGAGACAGCAACACGGAAACGACATAAGGAAAAGGCGGAGACGGAGCACAAAGAAATAAACCAACACGGAATAACTAATAATAATTATAATAACCATCATATTGTTTAATATTAATGCTAGAGCAATACATACAAAGATCAAAGTGGGGGAAAATAAATCAAGCCTGATAAATTTGGATTTTGTCAGACATTTTGGTTTTGTGATGTTTATTGACCGTCCAGGGCTGTGTCCTGAATCACTCACTCATTCACTGGTTCTACACAGAGCACTATCTAGGGCGCACAAGTGGGAGATACGTTTCAGTGCAACACTGCCAGAATATTTCTTACGCCATCTTCTTCGTATTTGTTGTCGTAACTGTGGTCTTCTATCTTGTCTTATTCTTCGTGTCTTCTTCTCTTTGGTCCATCATCGTCTTCGGATCAGTCGCTGTCTTATTCATGTCTGTCATCGTCATCGTCATGGCTTCCTTCTTCTCCGTGACTGTTTTTCCTTCTTGTCTTCTTTGTCATGGTCAACGTCTTCTTTCTCTTCTTTGCCGTCTTTTTTTTCCTTCCATCGCCTTATCCATCGTCATCGTCTTCTTCCTCTTCGCGATTCGGATCGGATCGGCTTATCAGCGGGACGTCTGTAATACATTTACACGTCTCCTCAGTGATGAGACTCTCGCATCCGGACAGCAATGAAAAGACCACAGGAGGAGCGAGGTTGCAGCGGTTGTGTCGTCTACGAACCCAGAGGTTTGTGTCACGTGGTCATGTGATCACGCTCCATTCACAACATGGCGTCCGAGTGGTTGAAGACGAGGTTTTAACACCCAGACCAAGCGCACGGTCGGGTGCCTGGTCTGAAGCATGCATTTTTCGTTCTGAGATTTCGGGAAGGGTTTAGTGTCTGGGGAAGAGGCAATGATACACGAGCTACGAGACTGAATACGGCAGCAGCAGCCAAACAGTGTTTTTATTCAGCGCGAGGGTTGACATCTGCACAGAAAAATCACAGACGTGTATCCGTGATCAGACGAGCGCCGGGTCTGGAGAACAACAGTCGATAATTCATCCTGTAAGTTTCCTTCAGAGGAGACGTGGCCGATCCACACAGCAATCAAATGACAGAGTAGCTCCTGTAAAATAGGAAACGTCCTCGGACATTCAGACCTGTGCCGAAAGAGCCGTGGCATCTCCTCTTCCTCCTTGCAGTCCATTTTTCCTTTCCACGCTCATCTCTGGAGGTCCACTCAAAGTCACCTCCCCCCCACCCTCCACACACACACACACACACACACACACACTATTCACCAATCCAACCCAGTACGAAAACACAAGCAGCCACACGCAACACACAACTCATTTACTAATCTACTAATAAATGTCATACACAAACATTTACTGTACTCAGTGCGGGAGTCTCGGTCACGTCGCAAGCCGTGTTTGTTTTTTTTTAATTAACTTACTAACTTTAGTAACTTTATTAACTTCAAAGGAGAGAAAAATAAAGGCTGGTGAGGGAACCTAAGTACTAACAGAGACTAACTCGCTTTTGCAGAAGTTCCACAACATTAGATGCAACTATAAACGGTTAAAAAGCACACGGTGTTCTTAAATAAGTTAGAAATCGTTACCGTGTCAAATTGCTGTGGTGTAAGAGGAATAAAACGCTTCAGTTTATCGGAAAAAAACAGTCATGTCCAGGGTTATCAACTCATCACACCACCCTGTCATGGATTAGTTTCCTACAACAACATGCCCTGAAGTGTTTTATTTCTTACTGAACGCTCCTGGACCTAAAGGGCTGACAGGTTTTGCTTCAAATCAGAGTTAATAAGGAGAGAAAAACACACCACACACGCAGTTAACCTCAGGTTAACACACACAGAATAATACACAATGGGTTGTTATAGTGACTCATTCAGAAAACACAGGAAGTTAGCTAGCAATTTCAGTAACATAATGCTAATAACATAAAACATTTAAACTACTTATATAGCTAGTCACATGACCTTGAGGACATTTTAATTATTTATTTTGTTAAGAAGCAATGTTTAAATGCCAACAAGTCTGTTATACGGTATGACTTGTTTTCTTATTGTATTGTTAGCTGTCTAGCAACCGAACAGCTAACAACCAGTGAGCACAGAGGTTGCCAGATTGGGATTAAACAGGTTATTTCTAATTTTAACGCTTTCCCGATTTTCTAAGTCATACACCAAATAAAATAAATAAATAATAAACGGTAGAAGAGTCACACATGTATACATATATGACTTCAGTGCGTCTGTGTGTCCAGGTTGTTCAGTTTAACTTTTTAAAAAGTCAAATCTTAGACGGAGTTTCCTCACAATCTGGCAACCACGTTACTAAGGTTCACTTACAGGAAGAAACCCATTAATGAAAGATAGCATCTTTCTGCTGTTATTTATTATACATTATAACAAGAAAATTATAATTATTATTATGATTATTATTATGATTATTATTATTATTAGTAGTAGTAGTAGTATTAAGGCACCACAACACACTGCATAAGTGGAAGACTTTCCAGCAGTTAGGACTTTACCGTGAAAAGATTCCTCTTCTTATTTATCTGAGATTAATGTCGGTGAAGAAACTCCATCATGTTGTAGCACAAACATCCCAAACACTGAGCGTTACCGTAAAAACCCGTTTATCTGCTCTGCTGTTATTGTTCAAGGCGACGCGAAAGCCGCTCTGTTCACCGCGTCCACGTCGCTCACCAGAAGAAAACGCCTCGCTCAGGGTCACTCCTTTCACCAGAGTCCGAGTCGCAACACGCCGCTTTCTCCACATTCACACACTTCCACACCATCACTGAAGCCTCACCGAACACCGCGCTGGGGCACAATTAAAAACAAAAGCGGATTCTTCACGCTTTCGGACCTGCGACACAATCACACAGGGCTGAACCACAAATCGCGCCCTCTTCAACTCGTAAGTGCACTACGTCTAGTGGGTGAGCCATTCTGTCGCGCGCTATGTAGTGCACTCAGGGCAGGGGAGGAGGAGGACGTTTGGAATTCGGCCACAGAGTCTCGCCTGTTTTCGGTCTGTTCGTCTCCGCCAATAGAAACGCACGGAGATGAGCACGTGGTTTGGTCACGTGATAGGAAAGCTAGCGGATGGAAAGGGAGCAGTAAAAGGGCATAAATGGATAAAACATGCCACGCTGGCATAAATAATAATAATAATAATAATAATAATAATAATAATAATAATAAAAATAATAATAATAATAATAATAATACAGTACTATTATTATTATTATTATTATTATTATTATTATTATTATTATTATTATTATATGGCAAAATTGCCATATGTGTGACCCATACTAATTACTCATGCTGGATTTTAACATTTGGAATTTTTTATTTTTTACATTTATTTATTTATTTATTTTTATCTGCAGGTGATATAGCATAAGCTTCTTTCTATTAACAACCCTGCTACACTCTGTGGTCAAAACTATGTGCACCCCTGACCATCACACCCATATGTGGTCCTTCCCCAAACACACAATTGTATATTATGTCTCTGTACGCTGTAGCATTACAGTTTCCCTTCACTGGAACTAAGAGGCTCAAACCTGTTCCAGCATGACGATGCCCCTGTGCACA
>CM074960.1:21200906-21224865 GCA_037577455.1 Pangasius macronema
GCATAAATGGATAAAACATGCCACGCTGGCATAAATAATAATAATAATAATAATAATAATAATAATAATAATAATAATAATAATAATAATAATAATAATATATTCTATATTATATGGCAAAATTGCCATATGTGTGACCCATACTAATTACTCATGCTGGATTTTAACATTTTTTATTATTTTTATCTATCTATCTATCTATCTATCTATCTATCTATCTATCTATCTATCTATCTATTTTTATCTGCAGGTGATATAGCATAAGCTTCGTTCTATTAACAACCCTGCTCCACTCTATGGTCAAAACTATGTGCACCCCTGACCATCACACCCATACGTGGTCCTTCCCCAAACACACAATTGTCTAGAGCGTCTCTGTGTGCTGTAGTGTTACAGTTTCCCTTCACTGGAACTAAGAAGCCCAAACCTGTTCCAGCATGACGATGAGCCTGTGCACAAAGCGAGCTCCATGAAGACATGGTGTGTGAAGGTTGGAGTGGAAGAACTCGAGTGTCCTGCACAGANACAGAGCCCTGACCTCAACCCCACTGAACACCTTTGGGATGAACTGGAACACCGACTGAACCCCAGACCTCCTCACCTAACATCAGCGCCTGATCTCACTAACTAAATTCTGCCATAACCCTCTCAGTCTCCAGTAATCTCCAGTAATATTTTTTGAATATCTGTGAAATCAAACCCTTTAGATGTTTTGTTGTGCAAAATACATTGCTTTGTCTGCATTTTTACCTAGGGGTGTGAAAACGTTTGCACTCAGTTCATTCTCTTTCTTTCTGTCAATTAGCTAATTAATCAGTTGATTGATTGGTAGACTGATTAATAGAAAAAGAGAGAAAGAGAGAGAGATTTAATTGCATGCAAAAGTTTGCACCCCCTCTTTATTCGGTTAGCTAGTTCATTTAATAATTTTATTACATTCTGCAGGATTATGGTAACTTTTTTTTTTGTCTTTGTGTAACTGTTCTTTAGTTCACAACAGATGTGAAAGCGTACTAGGCTCATAAACGATTCTGATTCCGATGTTATTTGGTTTGTATTAAACTCTGCTACGGAAAAAGCCAAGCTTGCTGCTAGGCTACAGAGAGAGACAGAGATCGAGAGAGTGTGATTTGGAAACATTAGCCTTTAAGCTCCAAGAGAGTCCCATCTCAGCTCGTCACTGTCCCCAAGAATGTAGGCCAGCGTGTGTGTGTGTGTGTGTGTGTGTGTGTGTGTGTGTGTGTGTGAGAGAGAGAGAGAGATAGAGAGAGAGATAGAGACACTCCAGGATGAAATATTACAGATGGCAAACATGTTAATGCAGATAAATGGAGCTGTCTTATCACTTCAGCTTCATCTGCACCGTATAGCTTTACATTTACATCATATATGACCGTACATTTCTCTCTGACAGCACCGCTGGTGTGTGTAAAGAGCGGTGTGATGTGTGTGCTACTCTAATCTGGTTTTAGAAAGGCCGGCCAAACAGGCCTCACCAGGGTAGAGGGATCAGTGCAGGAAGCAGGACGTCTGAACTGCTTATCATGAGGTTGCTTTGGTCGTAAAACCTGCAGGCTGGCCAGCGTGTAAAGGTCGTCTAAACATAAGCGGCTAAGATCAAATAAGCGGTTGATATAACAGCATCGAGATATAGTGCTGTGCATAAGTATTCACCCCTTGAACTCTTCCACACTGGAACTATAGGTCATGGATTTACATAAAATAATATTAAATATGAGTGAGAAAGCAATAGAGTTTGCAGAATTATTTACAAATAACCCTCCGATTGCTGTGAAACCCTTACATTAGTTCAGAAGTTAGTTCAATTAGAGTGTCACAAGATCTCAGTATTAATACACATGTTCCTGGAAGAACCCAGAGTTTATTAGAGAACATACTTAAACAAACAGCATAATGAAAACCAAGCAGTTATCCAAAGTCCAGGACAAAGATCTGGGACAGTTTCAATCAGGATTTGGTTATAAAAAAATATATATATCCCAAACTCTGCAACATTAAATCCATTATTTAAAAGAATGTAAATGAAAACCGTGACTCTGCCTAGAGGATGCTGGGTAAAGAGGGGATTAAGTAGAGAAGCAACCAGCATGCCACAGGTAACCCTCTCCATGACACTACCACCACCATGCTTCAAAGCCGGAATGGTGATTCTCAGGGTGATGGGTGGCGTTGGGTTCCAGCACAATGTAGCACTTTGTGCCAAGGCTCAAAAGTTCAGAAGTGATCTTATGAAACCAGAGAACCTTTTTCACATGGTTGCTGAGTTATGGTGTCTGATGGTAAAGTCTGATCCAGTGATCTCTCCAGTTCCTTAAGAGTTTCACTTGGACTCTTGGCTGTTTCTCTGGACAAAAGGTCGAGATCATGTGACAAATGCACACAGAACAACTCCGTTCGACTAATTATGTGACTTCTGAACTAATTAAGGGGTTTCACAGAAACAAGCATGAATATTTATAAAGAATATTAAAGAATTTTGCAAACTGTAAAAGTTGTTACAGTTCATTTCAATATTATGTGCTGTTTTGTGTAGATTCATGATTTATAATCCCAATCCCAGAACAACAAAGTTCGACGGGGGTGAATAGCTATGCAAGGCTAAGTAGAAGAGAACAGTAGCTTTAAATAGAAATGAAGATTTTCTACGCATTCCCATGTAATTCTGCCTTTTTTTTAGTGACAGTTATTCTTATTTAACAGTTTAATGAGGATAATAATCGGTGGGGATGAGACAGCGACAGGATTAAAAACGTCCTGCGTGATTTATTTAAATTGTTTCCCAGCAAACATCTGGTGTCACTCAGCAGGCACTTGTTTGTTCTCGACAGTTAAATATAGCCCATTTTCCTCGGCTCAGTAACAGACGTCTCCACACAGCGTAACTCGCTGCTTTCTTTCCTTTTACTCTTAATCTGAATAAAACCTTCTGTTTATTACAATATGCAGACGAGGCAACAGATCGTTAAATATGCAATAATGTGTATTTTCAGCTAACTTTATTCTGGACTTAACACCAAAAACTACTTACAAAATTGTGCCAAAACTGTGCCAAAAAAAAAAAAATCTAAGATGGCTGTCAGGGATTAGCTGAAGAAATTAGAAGTGAGTGCGACAGTCAAAGTCTCAGCAGATTCTACAAGAAACTCAGAAAAACCTACCAGCAAATATTCTCAGAAGAGTGTATAAAATGTACCTGAGACTACTGATGTGTCTCTAAAGGCAAAAGGTTGTCACACCAAATATAGACTTTGTTTAGTTTATTACTGTACACTGCTCTTTATCAATGTTTAATATAGAAAACATTGAATATTGCATCTTTGCTTCATGGCATTTCTTTACATGTGTCTTACAAGACTCCTGGACAGTGCTGTATACGTTAGGAGAATGAGGCTGTGAGACTTACTGCTCGTGTTGCTGCTGGTGTTCAGCGGAGGCTCGTCCGAGTCCGAGTCGTCCTCCTGAGAGCAGCCGGCCTGGATGGCACGCAGGTAACTGTGGCTGCGCGAGCGGAAGCAGGACGGCGCCGTCAGGTCCAGAGCCTCCACCGCCTGCGAGTCCATGTGGCCGTAAGCCGCCGAGCACAGACAGCTCTGATCCATCTGGAGGGAAAAAAGCAGGATGAGATGAAAAATCCGAGGAGAATCTGAGGTGGACACCAGGTGGGGGAATTTCTCCATGAGAAAAGAAAAAAAAGGTTTTGGGCAATCATTTCTAAAAGTTCATTTCCATGCACTGAACTTGGGTCTGTGTAGTAATCAGTAATCTGATTCTTTTTTTAATTAAAAAAAAGGACAGGACATTAAATTCTCCATGATTATAAAACCTACTGAGATATATATATATATATATAAATAACTTCCTGACTTGTCTTTTTTTGCATAAGGGGCTGAAAAAATACCTCCTTTTTAGCTACATATAAAATATGTAGCATTATTAAAAAGTAAGTGGTTAATTATTATGCCACAGCATAAAATCTGATTGGTCAGAAGGTGTTTATTTATTTATTTATTTTTTAGCAGCAGCCGCTCTGACAGCAGCTCAGCTGCAAATCACAGGTTTACATTAACACGCTCGATCTAATGTGTTATTGTTTGTACAGTAACAGCTCATTCACAGGGACTTGTACGGCAAACGCGCCACATAAATGGCTTTAATGGGTGTGTGTAATGGTTGAATCGTTGATACGGTGAAGTTTTCTGTAAGGAGATGTTTATTTAACATTTATGGAAGTGTCTCCGGTGTCTGTAACAATCAGAAGCAAAGCTGTAATTTAAGTTCATCGACTCTAGGACAGAGCTTTTTTTTTTGTCTAATCATCTTAAGAGAAAGACAGGGGATAACTGTTTATAGATTTTATAAAGTAAGTGATGGCAGGAACGAACTTGGACCACAACGTTAAATATAATGATAATTACTACTGTAGTATAATTACTATAATTAAATGTAACCAAAAATAGATAAAAAAAAAAGTACAATGTGTTAGTCACTGATAAATTAAAAAAAATAGTATTAAAAATATTGGGATGTTGCTGTGGTATAAGAGGAATAAAACACTTCGCAACTGTCTTTCAAATTTGTAATGGTTTGGTGTAACTGACGATGAACGGTCACACAGCTGTGTCTTTGACGGACACAAAAATGACTCTGATCTTTCCACTGAAGCCTAAGCAGAGGTCACAAAACATTTCAGTTCAGTGTCAAGAAATCACATGGCGAACCTAAAAAGCCGTTAAAGAAGGTGGAAACGAAAATCAGATCTAATTAAGGCCAATTCAGAGCGCTGCTCGTCAGTGAATCGAGCTCATCTTCACCCATTCCTGTCTCTACCTGAGCACAAAAGGCAACTGTGCTATTCACTCAGCCGTGCAGCCTGCTGCGAGGACGGGTACAGCAGCTGCTCTGCAGAAATGATTCAACCTTTTTGATGTGGGAAAAGAGAGAGAGACGTTTCTGTTTGTCCAACCAGCACTGAGAGAAGATGGGAATGCTGCTCTGTGTGTGAAGGGATGTTATTAAAGGTAAACATAGAAATGAATACAAAGGTAGAAAGAAATCTTTCCATCTATTGTATGCAAACCAGGATACTCCACCCAAATTGAGTATACTATAGACCACATCAACAGCCCACATAAAAGACCTGAAGCCATTATAGCTCTAAAAAGGACTCTTATGGCTGTGTTTGTTTAGAGACAACCTTTGGAGACAAAACTGTCCTCTATTTTTACCATGTTATCTCATGTTCTTGGTCAGATTTTGCATTAATCACTTCAAAAGACAAAATACTTCCTTGTATGCATTCATCCACTATGGTGCAGCAGGTTTTTAAGTCTATGTACCTTCTGACTTTCAGCTACGTCACTGTAGAAGCATGGTTGGGACAAAAAAAAAAATTATTGGCCAGTCATTTCATGCCATATTTCACCTGCATCTCCACCTTCACCACTCCCGGCTACCGTAAAGCTAAAAACACTGAAATGGTCACAGGAGGGGTATTAATACATAGCTTCAATTTTCATATTTCCTAATAAGACTCTTTGATTGGTTGTAATGTGACGTACGTGTATATATATATCATAACCAAGGAAGGACTGTGAAGCAGGCAAGGCAGTGTGTGACAAAAGCAAACTAGGGAGGGAGAAAGATTAAGAGAGCTGACCTGGCTAATGCCAGAACCCCGTCCGAGTGTGGACGAGCCGTGACTGTAGTTCCCTTCTCTGTCCCAGTGCTGAGAATCACTCTGCCCCACCAGACAGTCCAGGTTATCCAGGCTGCGGTTGGTGGTGAGTTCTCGCAGAGATGGCAAGCAGCTGAGAGACAAAAAATTGGGACAGGAAATAAGAAAGAATAGAGCCAAGCAGAGATGAAGAAGAAGAAAGATGACAAAGAGAGGATAAAGTGGGACATGAAAAGATATGAGAGATGGATGGGGTGGACGGGGGAGGGAAGGCAGGGGGAGAATAGGAAGAGGGATGATGATAGATAGAGAGGCCAGAAGAAAGAGAAGAAGGACAGTGAGAACTGTAGAAAGAGATATTGTCCATCTTTACCAAACAGGAACAGAGAAAGAGATCAGTTCATAAATGTTTAGCTGGATTAATTAAAGCCTTGACCAGGAATTGCCAAAATATACCCGACTACCAAAGAGGTGGACCACAAGCAGCAATTCCTGATTTGGCTTTTACTCTGATACACATGCACAAATGAGTAAGAGCCACAGCACAGAGGAGATCTTCGCTATCTGTCTGACCAAGTAAATTCTACAGGGTTCTAGGTTTTAGCATTAGTCCATTCTTGGTCACTCGCGATGCGTCCTCTGCCCTGTGCACGGGGTGAGTGATTAATAGCTGTGTTTCAGGAGTGAAGTCAGGAAGTAAGTGGACCAAACTGTGTCTACTCTGGGTTGGAAAGGAAGGTCTCAGGAAACCAGATGCTTAGCAAGGTGTGCACATTTAATATGAGAGGAAAAAGGCATATAGTTGTGAATAAAGTGTGATCATAGTCAGTGGTTCCCAACACTGGTCCAACTGCTTTGTACATCTTGTCGTTTCCATGCCTAGTTTGTTTTTGGTGAAAAGGTTTTACATTGCAATGTTTTCCAAGTGCACCAAACTATTTGCGTGTGATTGGTCAGGAATTTGGTGGGGTGTGCTGTAATAAGTAGAACAGTAAGATCTTCTAAAGGTAACTTTACTTCTGCAAGCCCTAGAAGTGCATTTTTATGACAGAAAATATATAGTTGTTAATAACCAGTTATAGAATCATATAGTTATAAATACATCCAAGATTTTATTGGGATCACAGTGTCACAAGTATTAAACCTGAAATCGTAGAGTCTAAAACCCAAGTCGACTCAGAAAGGATTCAGATTAGCTGGATCAGGTGGGCTAGTGTAGATATAATAGTAGGGTTTCCTGGACCAGGGTTGCTAAACACTGACCTAAGTCATTCTGATTCTCTCCTTTTTTTTTCTCAATACTGAACTTTGACCAATATAGAGGAGCTAAATGAAGATAATAACAATTATAAGCATCTCCGTGTACTTGAGAATTTTAACTAAATGGTCACTTCCTTTAAAAACAATCCAAACACTGATTGGTGACCACATATTAGTGCAGCCATTTTCTTCTCTTTCATTCCATGTAGAGTGGCTGAAGGAAAAGAAGAGTTTGATGATGAAGCAAGTGAGAATTGTGGGGAATCAGGATAAAGCCATGGCCTCTAGAGTGGTTAGGTGGAATCAGAGAGGATCTATGGCCTTGCTCAGGTGGTGCTCGGGTGGTTCTTGGGTGGTTCTGTGCCACTGACCTTGCCAGATGCTGCATGGAGTAGGCGTTCTGTAGAGGAGCCCATGCCACCCTGTACTGCTCCCACATGAATGGGCACGAGCGGTGTCTGTCAGCGAGTCGGGTGGGTATGGCGTTGGAAGGGGGGAGGTGGAGCGTTATAGAAAACAACACTTCCACGTTCATAGAGATGTATACTGCTTAGAGCTTTGATTAAGGTACCGTGCTTTGGACCTGGTCCTAATTTTTAAAGACTGCTCTGGTCGCTGTGATAAACAAGCTGAGGACTGTTGGAATTTTCACTCATAAGATTGACCCATCTAGGGCTATGCCAGTGGCATAACCAAAAATGTTCTCTATGTAACTTTTGATAAACAAAATAAGAGCAAACCTGGTTTTAGAGGAGACTGGAATTTTTGACCCAGAATTTGGTCATGGAAGGCCCATGGAGTAGCAAAAATAAAAAATAAAATTCTTATATATATTAGATGCACTATAATATCCAGAATGACCAAATCACATTATGATATGACCAAGGACTGAAAATTGCAGAGCTCTAACTAAATCCTCTCTGAGGTTCTAGCTCAAAGATAGACTCCACCATAGTGGTTTTCTATTTGAATTTTGCTTGGTTTGTTCTTCATGCTGCTTTTCTCAATTCAGTCACTCCCCCTTTTCCTTTTTCCAGTCAATTCGACTCTGTTAAAGCATACTCTTGTACTCATGTGGTGGACAAAACTATCGTCACTATCAACACTTACAGCATGAGAGTATAACGGGATATTGAGGATGACTTGCTCTCGTTTTTATACCACTGTACTGCCAGGTGATGTTCAGTGAAGTGGGAAAATCAAATGTATAATTCTAAGTCCTTGTATTTTTTGTTTCCTTAAAGTTTAGAAGTATCCAATCCTAAAGGGAGATTTTTTTTTTGCAATGTTCTAGTAGTTGGCCCCAAGTGAAAATAAAGGAATAGCTGCTCTAAAATCTCACTATAGCAATGCCAAAAGAAGGAAGAAAGCATCCCGATGCTTTTACACTAAGATAGTGCCATCTGCTGTTACCATGTGTTTCTTGCCAATAGTGTTAGCATACAGTGAGACTGACTAGCAGCTAACTTTGCTTCAGATGCTGAATTAGAAGATAAACATCTCTGCAATTCATTTGCTCTGTGACAAGTTAAAAATTAAGACAGAATGTAAGAGTCACTGATTGGCTAATTTTTAAAAAAAAATCTAATTAAGCACTGGACCTTCAGTGTTCATACATTAGCTAGAAGAAGACATGAATATGAATATGATATGAAGCAGCACTTCAACATCCTGGAGCTCAGAAACAGAAAAAAAAGGTTTTCTGGTTGTTTAGTGCAAAAAGATTTCTTTCTGTGTCTTTCTTTACTGTATCTTTATAAAGTAACACCACATATACCCCGCAAAGATCATGTAGCTTTTTAAAAACGAATGTGTGTATGTGCATCTCACTCACTTGCGAGGTGGTAGAGGCGGTTGTTGTTCGCTGAGTGACTGTTGTGTGGCCTTTAGGTAGCTCTGGCGCCGAGCGGCCGTTTTTGGCGAGGGTTTTGGCGAGGGAGGGCTGTCAGACTGGTCGCTGTCCTCGGGATCGCCCATGGCTTTGACGTAGCTGCCACTGCGCATTCTCCTGCATGGGATCTCCCCTCCTGCTCCTGCTCCCTTACCTAGTGTTCCACTCCAATCCCCACCAGGAACCTGGGATAATTCCAGAACAGAATAACATCCAAGCCGCTCACCTCAGTATTGCTCTAATCCCCAAAGGGCTTCAAATTAAAATAGCTAATGTTCAATGTTCAATGAATTCATGCAGATCTGAGTGCAACTGAGTGCAGTTTAATTCTGTGGGAGAATGTTTAACTCTGTATGAAATGTGACTACCAACTGGGATTCAGACAGGACATTTTCCAAATGATTTCCTTTAAACCTCCTTTGGTTCAACATTTCACAGCACAAAGCATGTTTGAAGTATTAAGATGTTTTGCAAAGTTGTGAATTTCTGAAAAGTTAGCAAACCTTTAGGTACAGAACCTGAATACATCACTTTAACACATCTCCTCTGTATCAAGACGTCAGCTTTACCATTTTAAGCTTAATATTTTAATTTCTGCCATGCTTATTCAGTTTTTTCTGCCACAAATTTGAAACAGCTGGAAAGATTTCCCACCCCAAATCCTGTTTTACCTGTAGGAAGTTGGAGGTCAGCTCCTGGTGGTAGGACTTAGACTTGAGCAGTGTCCGGTTCACTGTGGCTGTGCCTTTCTGCAGCACTTGCCGAGCCTGGCTAAGAGTTAACGTTGACCATGAACCTCTTTTCGCCAGTGTGCCATCCCCTGCTGGTCCACTAGTTGAGGACACTGTCTGGGTTTTCAGCTCTCCACTGCTCTTGGAGGGCTTGAGAGAACGGTGAGCAGCGATTGTATTGTAGCCCTGTGCGTGGGTTCTGGGAGGTGCCTGGCTGTCTGACACTGCCCTGCCTAATGTCATCATGGTCAGTGGGTTACGATAAGCTACGGCCACTGGACCAGTTGCTTCTTGAGTCGTTGCTTCATCCTCCAGAGCATCATCTGAGCTCCAGAACCCAGAGAGGTTGGGCCGTCCCCGTCTCTTGGCACCCTCTGTCTTGGCACGATCCTTACTCTTGGACCGGCGTGTGGCCTTAGTGCCATCGGCTCCCTGCACAGTCCCCTTACCACCCGAGCCCTCCATAGACTGAGTCTTGGAGAAAAGTTTTTGGACAGAGTGCACCAGGTTGCGGATACGACCAGGGCTCTCACTGCGCTGCTTGGCACCACGACTCCGCCTATGGAATTGAAGCGTGCTGAAGCCATCGCGTTGTAGTGGGACATGGTGCTCTAGCTGGTCCAGCAAGCCAGTCGGGAGGCGGTTCATCTTGGCTGCTGCAGCTGAGGAGATCGTTGCCGTGCCACTGCTGATCATAGGTGGAACCGTGAGTCCAAGACCTAAGCCCATTCCCATAGATGCGGAGGTGGTGAGGGTGCCTGTGCGAGAAGCCGTCTGAGACACGCAACCCTGCTGCAATGAGGCAGAAATTTTAGACCTGCTGGATTCAGCAATACACACTATTTCAAATGATCTTAACCCAGTCTTTGGGGAACTGCAAGGCCACATTTCTGTTCTATTTCTGCTTCCGAGCCAGGTAATAAACTGCAAATTAACCTGGTCAAATGTAGTGGGAGAAGGAAATAAACACAGGATGTGTATTCCCACAGGACTGGGCTGGGAACAGCTGCTCTATTGTATATGCACTGTATTAGAATTATATATAGAATAATATATATTTTATTTCCTTTGTGAGTCCTACCTGTCAATACTTCAATCATGGTAAACATCAACCATATTTTCACTGTATACATGCTCGATTTAAACGTGTATATATATTTAGATGTGTTCTAAACAGATAAAAATACAGATAAGAATAGAAGGTACACTAGTTGTTGTATTTTTTTAAACTGTATGTATGTATATATATATATATATATATATATATATATATATATATATATATATATATATGTTTATTAACAAAGTTAGAGGAAGTATTTGCATGTAAGAAAAGTTTATATCACAATTCCAGGCTCTTTAATTTCCTACCTGAGTGTACTCAGCCTGATCGACCTGGGAGGGGAACTGGAAGCGAGGGAAGGTGTTGCTGGAGGTCAGCTGGTTGTTGAGCGGCAGCAGGCAGTCGGACTGCAGCGCGATGGGGCTCGCTGGAGGGAAGTGGTGCATGTGGGGATCCAGAGTGCCATAATGGCTGATGGTGGGGTTTAGGAGGTATGTTGCATGGGGGTCTGGGGTCAAGGGGCATATCGGCTCCTGGGGACCTGCCACAGGCATGCAGGAGTCTGACAAGTGACGAGCGTGGCTGGCCCCTAAGCTTTTCATGGTTGGTCCGCTTTAAAACATGATCCCTGCTAGAGTGAGTCTACAGGTCTGGAGGGTGCCACCTGGTGGAGAAACAAACAAAAATATTTCTTAGAGAGGTATTTCTAGAATATTTGGCAACCACAGAAGAAAATGTGAACCCTATTTTGATGATCTATGATATATGCTAGAGCAGATCTGAAACTCACAGAACAGATTCTGTGACTAAGCAAGCCTTTGACAGACTAAAAGTGAGCGTGTTTGCTGCATGCGGTGTTCTTCAACCAGTCAGAGACTTTTAATACTTACATTACACTTTCATACTGGCATCGCACAGTTCCCTCAGTGTGCCGTCTCGGCCTACAATATTTCTGAATGTCATTCACAGCTTGCCTCGCTTCCTCCCCTCCTCCATCTTTTGCTACCCATTCAACCAGCTGTAATTCATGCACAAGGGACGTTTATCTTGAAGCCTGAATTGCCGGTGACGCTGACAGAATCATCAACACCCGTTCCCAGCTGCAGCCTCGCAAAGCCCCATTCACAAAATCAGTGGCATTCTCTCTCACACCATCAGAGGTAGTCACAATGCACCCCATTAGCATGCCAAGCACAGCTAGCGCTCACCCGTGGCTGCACTGTGCTGCCTCAATGGGGCTGGAGCGGTGCAGCTTCACAATCCAGATGACTCACAAGGCCGTCAAAGAGGCTCAGAGTCTCATTAACATTCAGCTAGCATCTGCCTAACCTCCAGATCAATCTCCACAAACACCACAGCTTAGCATGTGACATCAAACAGGCTATCTGAGTGCTGACTGATACCAACGCTCATTTAGAATGTGTCAAGGCCTCACGGCATGAAAGAAACAGCGAGATTTGAGTTAGGTCAGTGTGACCTTGGATAATGGAGGATAAAATGAGCTCTGCAACAGAACACTGTCGAGTCGTAAATTTGTTAATCGAAGTATGTATTTAAGTTTACTGCCAAACTGGCTTCAATGGATATTTCAATGCAAATATATTAATCAAACATTCAATAAAATTCAGCTTATAAAAAATCAAACATTTCTATTCAACATGACAACTCTATAAAGGTTTGTATTCTCAGTAATCAGAATCCAGTTTCCAGTTTTTCCAGTTTTCCAGTTGATAAGCTACGACATAATCAAACGTTTTCTTGTTTAGTTTTGAACTACGATTACAAAGCAAAGGTAGCTAACAACTCACGGAATGAAAATCTCTCTCACCAACAATCTGAACACTCAAGTAATACCAAAAGATTTCCTTTCCTTCCATACTGCACACCACTGCTGAATTATAATGACAAATAAAGCTGCTGGAGCAGAATAGAGTGTTTAGTTTAATTGAAATTAATGGAAGCCGTGGCAAATTGTTCACACGCAGAAGAATCTCACAACAGCTAGCTGTCCAATTTGCCTTTCAGAAGAGCCTCTTTACGTCGATGACTTGGCAGCCTGATTATACTGTAAAAATGATTATACTGCTTACCAATTGCACTGCTTGTAATTCATAGCCCTGATTTTTCCCATGATGCTTTGTGTGGGGTACGAGCAAAACCTCCAAACCTTCTCCTGTACATATATATAAAAACAGATGAAGATGCTAAGATGAAGTGACGTTGTCTTACCTCACCATTCTTGCATTAAAGGATGAGAGAATGAAAACATAAACCAGGAAGAGAAAGAGAGAGAGAGAGAGGGAGAGAACGGCCTGTAAACACACCAACACCTTCATAACAGTAAAGATGGATGACTACAGACTGCAGACAATTACATTTATTTAGGATGCTTACAAATACCCAGTGTTTAATGTGTTTGAACATAACCCTGGTGTGTTTTCCATCCTTGGGGCGGTTCTTGAGAACCCATCAAGCGAACTTGACATCACCTCGACTGCAGAAAACGAATCAAACATGCCATGTGCTTTGGGTTGCAGCATTTGTTCTGTCGATGCTAGCCGCTAAACTGAGCTGCGAGACGCAAAACTTAGCGCTGCAGAATTGCCAAGTGTTCCAAGTGGAGATTTGAACCAATGGAAAGACAGAAAGAGAAATAAACGCTGGATGTCACACATAACATGGCGTTTACCATTGTTGGCCAATGAATGAAAGAGAAAGGGCGTTTTAATTCCTACGCCACTCAGACCGACGTGTGAACGTGCCCTTAAAAGCAGGTATTAAACCAAGCTTTATTGGTCAATACAAAAGAACAGAAGCGGTCCAGACAGCATGCTGAACACTTATATAAAACCTCCTCTTTATTCTTCTCTCAGTTAAACTAGATAAAACTGACAATGAAACTGAGTCACACTGCAATAAACCTGCACTGTCTCAACACTGCGTTTATTACTAATCAGATCATTGAGACGCTTCACTCCGAATCTTCATACTTTGGTTATAAGACTGAGACAAAATGCTTTTTTAAACACGTTTATGATCATAACATAAAATAGCAGAAAATTCTAGTTTCTTTTCACTTAGCTACAGCCAGCTAACTCTCAACGCTTCACAAAGTTTGCACCCAGTGGATGGAATAGGGTTCCTTCCTAACTTTCATCACTTTTCATAACTTTCATCACTTTTGGAAAATCCCTGCCCAATCCAGAACAATGCTTTGATTAGTTTTAGATTCAAATTCACTTTAACCTTTACTTATACCCAAAAACTATCAAAAGGTGACAACAAGGAGCTTCCCTCTAATCATTTTGTAATCAAAAAAATAGATAGATAGATAGACAGTGTGCTAATCAGTGTGGAAACTGGTAGTTTGAGTTACATATTATGTGCTCACGAATCATTTGAGCAACCATACAGAGCATTCGGATTTGTCGCTGAATTGTGATAGACATAATTTACATAGAATGGAGAAAATCTCAATTTAAATGTCAAACTCATCCAACTGTTGCTGAAACCGCTGCTCTGTGTCGCTTGCTAGCGTAAACGTAGTGTCAGGAACGCCACATCCGGCAGCCACTTAAGTCCTTGAGATCAGACACGCCATGCTAGCTGTCTGTCACCTACTTGGAAGATCCAATCACAAACCATTTACCAAGGTCAGCACTAAGCGGGATTAATGCCTCAACCACCCCAGAATGATGGTCTTAACTGTACCACAGCTCATTAAAACACCACGGCTATGACAGCAAACGAAAGCAGCAAGAAGCGAAGCGCACCATCTGCAGTGCCGCTTTATACAGATCCTATCCCTCCCTGGAGGAGCCTAAAAATCTCCACATGAACGTAACTGACTTAAAAAGTCATTAAGATGAGTCTGAGGCCTGTGTTTAACTAAGCAAATGTAAGGGAGGGAGAGAGCAAATTAGCATTTGGTGGTGCTGTAAATTGCACAGCCTCACAGAGGGTACACTTACAGCTCATAACCCTCTGTTAATAACACACTGCCATGACATAACTAGTAGGTACTTGCAGTATTTTACATTTTAACTACAAAGCTATCATGGCATGATGCAGTTTAACACAAATACGCATCCAAATAGGGCACTGAGTCAATAACCAAGTAATTCTCGGCCAAAACCTACTCACCCCTAGAAAACGAATAGCATTGCTCCTAATTCTAAGTACTAGCCCACTTCTCATAAAGGAGAGCAAGGGGATAATACAGGCTTGAGGATTGACTGTAAGAATCCATAATTACACGAACAAAAAAACAGCTCTAGTATTGATCTTCATACTGAGTAGAAATGAGTCATTTGCAAATGATTCGGTCTTTTTGAGCGAGTCAGTAAGGCGAATGAATCGGTAATCGAAATGTTAACACCAAAGCACTACATTTCTATAAATATCCATAAAATACAAATTTAAAATAGATTTACATTATAGGTTTATCTGTCAGTCATGAATGAGATTCACTCCTCTCATAGAACGAGTCAGTGCATGAATCAGTGAATCAAGATCGAGAGTCGTTCCTCTCTCATTCGGTGAGTCAGTGATTGAATCAGTGAATCTTTTGGTCATGGCTGAGATTCGTGCCTCTTTCACTAGGGGAGTGTTTGAGTCACTGAATCTTTCAATCATGACAGAGATTCGCTCCTCCCTCATTCAGCGAGTCGGTTATTGACTCAGTGAATCTTTTGGTCATGGCTGAGATTCGCTCCTCCCTCATTCAGCGAGTCGGTTATTGACTCAGTGAATCTTTTGGTCATGGCTGAGATTCGCTCCTCCCTCATTCAGCGAGTCGGTTATTGACTCAGTGAATCTTTTGGTCATGGCTGAGATTCGCTCCTCCCTCATTCAGCGAGTCGGTTATTGGGTCAAGACTGAGATTCACACCTTCTTTGCTCAGGGATTCAGTGTACGAGTCAATGAATCTTTCAGTCATGACTGAGATTCGCTCCTTTCTCGCTCAGCGAGACACGTCAAGTGTGTGAATCAGCAAATCTTTCAGGTTGTTACTTTTTTAAAAGTTATTTGTATTATCAGTCTGTGTTATCCAATTCATGAATATTTAAAATAAGTGTGTGCCAAACCCTAGTCTCATTCAGAGAATCAGTTCACTCAGCGTGTTAAATGAATTCAGGCTCATTCTGTCTCAGCTGGAGACTCCAGCGTTTCAGTGCATACATTAGCAGTGTGTGTTGAGCTGGGTGTGAAAATAATTCTGCTAAACACAGACATACAAGCATATTACAAAATAACACAAAATTGCGGTGATCATTAGCTATTTTACACTACCCAAGCTGCTTGTTGTCTGACTTAGACTGCTGTGTGATCAGATCAGGCTGCACGTTTGGACAAACCATTCAGCCGAATGAATCAATTAACAGATTCAAATGAATCGAGTCACTGAAAAGACTCCAAAACTGAGATCTGTATCCACACTGTCATTCGTACACACACAGCTCCTGCTCATGGCCCTGATCAGACTTCAAGTAGTCTTATTAAATGCTCAACTTTCACGCCGCCACGGTCAGATTTAATCCCCTCAGCCAGAAGGGTTTCATTCACTGGACTTACACTGCTATTTTTAACAGGTCCGGCATTCCAGATCCTACACTTCTATTTTGGAAAACAGATAAAATGTCACTCCGAACTCTAAACATTTGGGATAGCAGGATACCCCCCACACAGCACAGCGTAATTACAGTAGTCTAGTTACAACTGCCAAGCTATGATTGGTCAATCGCTGTTTAGGGGAGGAGTTTAGTTAAACATCAGCTGGATCATAAGCAGTTGGATAAATCAACATAACCACAGAAAGAAGATAGATAGCACCTTTTTTTTTCTTTTTTCAATTTCAGCATGACATGGGAGCTTTGTGTATTGGACAGCATTTTTCTGGATTATATTTTTGCAATAGTTTTCCTATAATTTTCCAGTAATCACCTGCTTTGTACCTTTAATTTAGGTCTTGCTTTGTGGTGAGAACCGTGTATATCAAATATGCTATGTCAGTAGATCAGATCGAAAAATATCAAACCTAACCTGATACCCAGAGGTTGTTTTCAGTCAATATCAGTCTCAGCTCTCTGCATCGGATCTGTATCAGAGTTCCCTGACAAATAAAACCGTCATGATTAGCACATGGTTTCAAATCCTTTGCAAATGAAGGATTAACTAAGTCAGTAAGCCATAAACTTAATTTCAGGCAAGGCTCTTGACATGCCAGAGGCAACTGGATGTAATTGCAAAGCCTTTTTAAAATGCTGAACACGCGCCACACCGCTACAGCTATGAGCTAAGCCCACATCCTGACACCTAACAGAGACAAAACGGAGAAAAGAGCTGGCTATAGTTTTGGATTATTTTGTAAAAATACAAAGTGGCAACGAGACACTTTGATGTCTTCCCTGTTTGGTACTTCACCGCAGTTGTAGACCCACTTTTGTTCGGTTCTTTCCTGTCTCTTTGAGTGGACGACGACGTATAAGTGATGTAAACACCTATGTAATGACTATCATGGTGAGTGTGGGAAAGAGGTGAAGAAGCGCGTGCAGGCAGGTTGGAATGGGTGGAGAAAGGGGAAGGTGTACGAGACAGTGGTGAGAGCGGCCATGCTGTATGGTTTAGAGTCAGTGTCACCGAGGAAGAGGCAGGAGTCAGAGCTAGAGGTAGCAGAGCTGAAGATGTTGAGGTTCTCTTTGGGAGTGNGGAGGCGAAGAGGAAGGCCAAAGAGGAGGTATATGGAGGTAATAAATGAGGAGATGAAGCTAGTGGGTGCAAGTGTTCCTGCTCTTTCTGCTGACATCTGTGGTCATGTCCCAGTTGTGTCCTCTAGGTGGAGCTGATGTGTGGATTCATGTTACTTCATGTTATTTCACTGGTATTTATTTTAGAAAATCCAAGAATCATCGCCAGTGTCTGTCGCAGCTGTTAATACACATGCTGGCAATATCATCATAGGGACATCCATATTCAAAAGTCGTAGCACAGGAATGATCGACTCTCAGAACTGCATGATACAAGACTTCGCAAACAACAGGGAATAAACAACCAGTCTAGTCAGAACAGGTGAAACACAGAACAGGTGAACACAATGGGGTAATTAACCAGTGACAGGACAAGGGCAGATGAGGTTGGGGGCTGGGGTGATTAGGAGTTCTGTTTGAAGACATCATTTGAAATGATCTCAATCCACTTTTTTTCTTTTGGCTTTTGCCATTTGAAGTATACCCCTGGCTTTATGACAATTTGGGAATCATAACTCAAAGTCTAAGGGGTTAAAAGGTTATAAGGCACATAAGGAGGAGTATTCAGGCCATAGAAGGTTCTGGGACATAATCCGATATCTGACTAGACAATCTTTTCTTTCTACACCATCATATCCAATCCTCCTAATTGTTCTCTCTTCATCATTCCCATCATATCTGTGCGAACCTTTACAAGGAGCACTACATTCCTCTGTGACTAGAGATCTTGCAGTAATAAACTGATCTTTATAATCACTGCTTCACAAAACAAGAGCTGCAGGCCAACAGGATTCTGGGTATTTGGACACCGCTGCCACCCTGCAGCAAAGCCTCAGGCAAAAATGTCTGGAGAGCTGAGAAATCATCACCATATGCTACAAGGGACCTTAAACTTTGTATATCAAGGCATTTACTCACACTTCCTTCCCACCTGGGGCTTCTTGCCCAAGCTGAGGACTGGGCTACAGGTCTGGAGATAGAGTGTGAGCACACTTCCTACTTGTCTGCCCCACACACAATCCACAAAAGGTAACATCAGGGAATTTATACAAACCTGGCTGCTGGAACACATCCACAACTCACCCTCGACGAGACTCGACGAGCGCCTACAGCTCTTCCTCCATTATTTCTGCAAATACATTTATTTGCCTCGCAGAAAAGAAATATCACACACGAGACTGCAGGTTCTCTTACTCCTAAATTAGGCACTTGACAAGCTGCTGATTAACCAGTGGCTCAACGTCCTGCAGTTTAGACCTTTCGGAACCAGCCATGTACCGTGCTGAGCCACTTAACCGGAGTACGAGTGCCATGAACTGCTGGTGGCCTCAAGGACGAGATGGCATAAGCAGGAGACGTGCTCATTTATCACGCAATGTAATAACACCTCTCTGTCTCGGAGACACTGAACTGAAATAAAGGTTATGAAGGCAGCTGGCTGTCGATGGAGACAAAGTATCCTGCAGTGACACATCATATTGTGATTCCTCAATTTAGTGATGTTTTAATAAAATGGCTTATAAATCTCTCCGGATGTTCCAGGTTCAGCATTAGGGAAGAGGAATGTTATAGTTTTCGTGATGCCTTGTTCAGTCGCAGTGAAGGAGGTGTGGCCTCTGTGTCTGTCAGTCACAATAAAGGAGGCGTGGCCACTGTACCTATTCAAATAAAGGATGGTGGCTGGACTCTAGACTTTTATTTGTCATTTCAAATAAAGTAGGAGTGGCCACTGTGCCTCTCAGAAGGAGGTGTGGTTTCTGTACCTGTCAGTCTCTGTAAAGGAGGTGTGGCCTTAATACCTGTTTGTTTTAGAGAAGGAGGTGTGGCTTTAATACCTGTTTGTTTTAGAGAAGGAGGTGTGGCCTTAATGCGTATCAGTTGCATTAAATAGGGGTGTGGCTTCTGTGCTATTCGACCCCAGTTAGGGAGGCGTGGCCTTTTAGGTGTCAGTTTTGTTTTCACTGAAAGCTGAATCATATCACAATGCCTCTAAACAGCTCTAAATTGTCTCACATTAAAATTCTTAAAAAATGTATTTTTCCTAAATTTGTTGATCGTGAATCAAGCGGCTCAGGATTTCACCTGAAAACTGACACACGCTTCCACTTAAAGCTACAGATCTGGTGAATGTGAAACTTCCCTGTAGTTATAATTACTTTTACTGTGGCGTGAAATCTCCAGAGAGCACACGGAGACGTGGTGCCATGTTGGCTGCTTTGTTGCTGTGTCTCGGTCCTGCTCCTCGGCCTCAGAGGAGGTTTAAAGAGCGATAGCGGCTCTGCCTCCACACACACACACACACACACACACACACGCCTGTTCACAGCAGGGAAACCAAGGAGGGGGACGACGAAGAGTGTGAAAAAGTTATGTCACACATCCCCACAGAGTGATGACTCGAGGTGTTGTGTTGTCTGTGTGTGTGTGTGTGTGTGTGTGTGTGTGTGTGCGCACGCGTGTGTGTGTACGTGTTTATGCACAGGATGTGTGAGAAGTGGTTGTTTATGGGTAAGAAAGTGTTGCACTGGGAGCGAAATGCTGAAACTTTGTGCTTGTCATTGCAGGTTTTCTGCACGATTGTTCTCTACAGCGTGATTCGAGGCTCCGGGTCTGAAAACAGCAGAAGCAGAATTATTTTTAACAAACATGAGATTTTTTTTTTTCAGAAGAAGAGTCACATTGTGCTTATTCATTACGCTAGTTATGTACACGCAACTCGTATTAGTGAACTGTTCCTTCAGCTTTTACATTAATGTGTGTCTACATGTTGAGCTGCAAGACAACGTTCTATGTGATGATGGGCTCGAGACTTGCACAGTGGAGGGAAAATGTAGACCATTAGCTTAATTAGCGGCTCATTAGCTTAATTAGCGGCTCATTAGCTTAATTAGCGGGACCAATGCGGAAGTGGTTCATGCCCGAGTTACTTGTTTCTATGAATACTGTCACCTGTAATTCATTAAATGAAACTACCACTTACCAGAGAACCCAGTGGCTCACTGCAGAAAGACCAGTGCACTGTGGAATTCTGAACAGTATTCACGGAATGAGTCTCCAGTGTCAGAGTAAAGCTGTAATGTTAAGTTTTCTGACAAAACAGTCACTTGACACTTTACGGTTTCTTGCTTACATGACAAGCTATGAGTTTGCTGACGGAAAGGCTGTTTATAGCTGCTATAACGTACGCGAGAGCAGGAAGTAACTCGTTTTGCAGAGTAGAGTGAGGAAGTTGCTGTGGTATAAGAGGAATAAATCACTTCATGACGTGCTGTTACAGGAAAATAATCGAATTTGTGGTGCAGAGAGTAACTCCGCTCCATCACTCCACATCGTCATTAATTATTTTTCCATAACAGAATGTCCCCGAGTGTTTTATTTCTTATATAATGGAAAGTTACACACAGGTCTTTTTTTCTTCAAAAAGCTGTGTAGGGATGGTAATAACTTATCACCCTTATTATCAATGTACCAGAACTAAGCAGGAGGCGTATGAAGCTTGTGGAAGAGTGCAGTAGTGTCCTCTGTCGTGTACTCTGGTATCACATGCCTTCTAAAGCTCGCAAGGCTAACATTAGTCATGGAAATGCGCACCTTTGAAGTCTTTTGTTGATTAAAGCAGCATCTTCCTGTCTAATGACTATAACACATAGGGCTGAGAAATGGAAATTTGAGCCCGCCGCAGCCTTTGATGATATTCCTGGGCCATAGTGCTCACACAGGCAAGTGCTGCGTCCATCATTAGTCACCGAGCCAAGGCAGGCTTTTTATCATCTCCCTGAGAAAAAAAAAAAACTTTGACAAAAAATTACCTTTGGCAAGTGGCTCTCTTTAGCCGCAAATTAGCTTTCTGTAAACGCATCAACTGCTTTTCAGAGCAGCGATCCGCCACCACTTGGGTTCTCATACAGCTTCCATTCAGTTTTTTTGCTCATCTGTTGATCTCAAGAACATCAGTGACGGATTTGAAAACACACACATACACCTACAAGCCAATATCACACTTTCCATAAGGCCTGGATCATGGTGTTTACTGACAGCTTTACCGGGAAATGGCGTACAACACCGCAGTGACAGTGTGAATGCTGAATTATGTGGTTAGGTAGACATGTACATAAGGAATAAAACACTCCATGTTGTGCTGTTATAAGAAAATAATCAACAGTGACGTGCTTTGATGAAGCAGAGTGATGTCCTGAATGTCCTGAAGTGTTTTATTACCAAAGATTACACCAACAGTGTGCAGTATGTGGTTTGGGACACAGCCTTGATATGTTGTTGAACACTGAACCTATTATAAAGTGCCTTCAATGCTCCAGATCCTTCAGTCGTAGCTCGACTAGCCATAGCGCTAACGCGGTGTATTTAAGACCTCTTTACCCCAGTATAACCCATACAGTATTTCCCACTCGTAATGTCACAGTGCTGTTTGTGTACAGAGACCTTCACTTCTGTTCTCGATGGTGAAAGAGTCATGAAGCTGAATTTGGTCGTTATCGCAGCCGAGCCTCGTGCTGTCTGCGGAACCGCGTGGCCTTGATGAGAGTTAATGAGCTAGCTATCTGCTGCCCTCACCGCAGAGACCAGACGAATAGAGATGAGGTTAGTAGAGGTGAATTGACAGTTTGGTCAATGATTCTTTGATCCAGCTTTTGATCTAAAGATGAAAATTGGTCAGATGATTTTTTTTTCTTTTTAAAGGGCATCACTAATGGAAGATGACTGACAGCTGCAGCTGAGACGAGAGAGACCAATTAGCCATTTAGCAGATAATTACCTTTTTACCACAGTTCTTCTTGGCAATTCATAGAGTCATTCTATCTATCTATCTATCTATCTATCTATCTGTCTGTCTGTCTGTCTGTCTGTCTGTCTTAGAGTCTATCTATCTATCAACCAGCCTGCTAGCTAGAGTGTTATTGCTAGCAAATAATTACATTTTTCCAGAGTACTGTTTAGCAATTCATAACATCTATCCATCCATCCATCCATCCATCCATCCATCCATCCATCCATCTATGTCTGACTTCTAGCTAGCTACTGTGCTTAATGTGGCATGCTAGCAGATAATGACTGTTTTTCTTTGTGTTCTTCTTTACAATAGTCTGACTGTCTGTCTGTCTGACCAGCTTGCTATCTGGTTTAAAGGCCATGCTAGCATAATTATGTTTTCCACAGGTCTTCAATTTATTCTCTCTTCCACTCTTGCTATCTCTTTTACACAGAAAACACACACACACACACACACACACACACACACACACACACACATGCACACACATTTATGCAAAATCTCTCAGCTGCTCTATTGGTAAATATCTCCTGCCCCCATTAGCAAACAAGCCCCTGCTGTAACCAGAGCGTACCGAAGCACATTAATAGTGTGTATGCTGCTTGTGTTTTTCATTCTCTCGCTCTCTCCCTCTCTCCCTCTCTCTGTCTGCATGCTCTAGGAATCCCAAAGGACCACCAGTGTAAAGCCTTGAATGTTTACAATTCATTTACTTCAGTCTGAGACCACAACCCTGGCCCTGACCAGCATGACGGACATTTTACACACACGGGCTCGCTCCATTCAGGCCTTTTCTTCAGCTAACAGCCTGCAGAACCAAATAAAGAACCCGAGATCCCGAGTGCCTTGACTCAGTGCTGGGGACAAGCGTCTGCTGAGTTCAGAATGGCTACAACCATCACAAAAGAACACATGCTAGCGATAAAGGCTTCACGGTCTTTAGCAGGTCACAACATACATGGTTATTAAAATAAAACGAACAGTTGAATTATACTGGTTAGACAAGAGTAGAGCATTTCCTTTAGATTTAGGTCTTACTTACTCTCTCAGCATTACTGTATCTGTATCTGTATTCGGATTTAAACCCAAAGTGGGTGTGGCCTTTTTCTTTTTTCTTTCTTTACTTATTTTATTTCCCAACCATAAGCAAACTAGCAGGCTAAGTTAAACTGACCAGGCAGTTACTAAGGATGAATTCACAGTCACAGTGTCTCACAGTGATAATGAACATGGTTCTTGTCTGTCCTGCAAGATTCACATCTGACCGCTCGCTCGCAACTGCGTGAAAGAAAAACCCTAGTGTCAACAAAATTTCCAACAAGCTTTCAAAAAAAAGAAAAGAAATAGAAAAACGAAACAAATCACCCTCTCTTTTTGCCAAACAATGCAAATGTTTAACGTATTAATTCCTGATATTTCGTTCCAAGTTACATTTTATGATGTAGAGCGTCCGGAAAACGAGTTACTTCCTGTTCTCACTTATGCTATAGCAGCGATAAACGTTCCCTCACCAGCCTCTTTTTTCTCTCTCTATTGAAGTTAATAAGAGAAAACACCACACAGCTTGTTATGTTACTGAGAAACCGCAAACCGTCGCCTTTCTAATTTCAGAAAACATAACGACTCTTACAAAGCACTGACACTGGAGACTCCTTCCATAAATATGAAATAAAGGTCTCCTCAGAGAAAGACTAACTAGTATAGATTTTATTTGGGGGCAGTCATGGCCTAATGGTCTGAGAGTCGGACTTGTAACCTGAAGGTGAACCTGAAGGTGGTGGGTT
>CM074960.1:21224909-21236691 GCA_037577455.1 Pangasius macronema
ATGCAGAGCACAAATTCCGAGTATGGGTCACCACACTTGGCCACAAAGTCACTTCACTTCACTTCATATATATATATACAGTACGTGTTTGCGTGTGTATGGGTATAAGGATAATCCATTTCTACAACATTACATTTTTATATAATCAATTTCTTCCTTTATGAATTCCAGCCGTGCCATTGTATTTCATTAGGATCTCCAAATAAATCCCGACAGAGCACTAACAGGGAAAGCATTGGCAGGCTTTAATGGTCTACATGCTTTAATGAGCCTTCTTCCAGGATGAATAACATTTCAGCTAATGCTGAATCTGGCTAATTTCGAACAGTCCACTCTGACGGGGTTTTTTTTTGGCACCTAACATTAACATACTGAACAAACGGGATCTGGTCTCTGTGTTATCGCAGTGCTTTTCTCATTAACGCTCTCTCCTCGAACAACACGGGCTAAGGAAAACAGGATGTGCCTTTCTCCAGGGCAGAGCGTAACACACAGATCCCTCCTCATCACCAACACTAATCTGTCTTCTTCGTGTGGTGTTTCGATCAGGTTCAAAAGGAACGACAAGTCGCCATATTTTCCCCCGGTTCCATGCAGTTGCTTTCCTGGCATGATTCAATTTCACGATTCAGTATGTGCATGCCACGCACCAGCGCGCCGGGATTCAGGGGAAGGTTCACAAGGAGAAAAAAAAAAAAAATGAACGAGTATGACCTGAAATACAGTGCGTATAAAAAGTCAACACACCCCTGTTAAAAATGCAGGATGTTTTTTTCAATAAAAAAAAATAAATTTTCATGAATTTTACTTGAATTTTGTTGCTTGATATATCACATTAAAAGTGGAAATAGATCATACATGATTTATCTTGCATTACAAAAACCAGCACATTTTAAAAGGGGTGCGTAGACTTTTCAATATCCACTCTATATTTCACTTAAAAATAAAATATATACAGTTCCACAGTAGAATTAGTGTGATTTGAGTTTTCATGTAGCTTCCTTGCATCACCAAAGGTGTTGACAGCAGCTCTGACAGTAAATCACAGCTTTATATTAATGCGCTCGTTCAAAAAAGGTTATAGTTTCTATAGGAACAATGTACACAGGGATATTCCACATAAACAGATATGATGATATGATATTTAACATTTATGGAAGGAGTCTCCAGTGTCGGCGCTTTGTACCAGAGGAGTTTTGTGGTTTCTTGGTAACATCAAAACCTGTGTTTTGAGAAAGAGAGAGAGAGAGAGAGTCTGGTGAAGGAAAGACTGTTAGTAGCTGCTCTAACGTAAGTGAAAACAGGAACTAACTTTGTTTTGTGGACATTAAGCAACATTAACTCCAATCTGATAAAGCATGAGATGTCAGTTTAATAAATAAAAAAATTGTAATCGTTGGCCTAAAAGTTAGAAGAGGAATAAAACACCTTCGGACATCCTGTTATAGGAATATATCTCACGCCGAGTGCTTGTGAGTGGTTTTTGAGTTGTAGTCAGTTGTGTCAGGAATATGACTTCCTCGCTCGAAACATGAAATGGAAGCAACGTCAGAAGTTCCTGCTGATTGCTATCGCATGAGGAACCCCAGAGCAGGCAGAACAGAACCAGACTTCATTTCTCAGAACCACGCACGAAAATCTTCGAGATTATAACACCAACAAGTCCAGTTTCGTTGATCTGCAACCACCAGGCATTTCAAAATGGCACGCAGACTTCTGCAAATCTTCGTAGACACCATTTAAGAAGAAGCGACGGTGATCTACAGTCCAAAAAAAACCCACAAAAACAAAACCGAGTGCTCAAAATAAAGCTTTATTCCTCGCTAATCGTTTACAATGATTCAGCGTTAGATTTACATTGGCCCATGACTCAGTGCTCTTGTCCATGTAATATTACCGCCTATTAGACAAAAATATGACACTCGGAGAACACAGCAGTGAGTCAGCTACGCCGCAGACGTAATCGGATATTTATCATCAAATAACCACTGTAATCCTATAAACATTACTGCTCCTGCTTCGAATTTCTTAAGCACTTCCTGTATCTTCTTTCCCATCTCTAGAGGTGATTAGCAACAGAATAATGCTCAACACGTACGAGCGACCAGATTGCAAAAAAGACGGTGTGTGAATTTCTGTGCCAGTTTTATGCATGAGCCAAAAATACTTATCATTAATGGTCTATTGTAATAGTCTCGATCTCAACCTGCTGGGTTAGCCGTTAAACTACAGCAGGAATGAATCAACGAATGAACCTTACTTACTTCCTACCTTAATCGCATGCTCTTATATTGAGTCCGTTATTGTTAAAAGAAAAGCGAGAATAAAAGAATGGTGTTAGCATTGCTAATCAAGTTCTGAATTCTTGCTAATGTGCTGAGCATAAAAACTGTTTCAGTATTAATAACAGTTGTCCCGGGAGAACATAAGCTCTACCGTAACCTGTTTTGATCGTGTTTCTGATTGGCTGGTGATGGTGAAACGTGCGAGAAAGTTTAAACGTACGATGATTTTACACACTGCTAGTGACGACGTAACGGAAATTCCACACTGCACTAGTTTAAAGCTCTCGTATGCTTTATAAGACCGTCGTTACACGCTGAATTTGAGCTGTCGTTGCAGTTGGATACACTAAGTGCATATAATTGCCATAGTGTTTATTAGGACAATTCCATAAATCATCGTGAGCTGGGGGTCAATACTCATGGAGACCGTTAATCGAGGCTATTCATAATCATAAGCTGGAATAAATAGGTCAAAACCAGAAAATAAACAGCAAACCACTGGGAGAATCACAGCTCAGGAGACAAAAAAACANCACTGCTAGACAAAACAAACCCACTGAGGGTTTAAATAGGAACTGAGAGATAGGTGACAACACTGAGGCAACAAACCAATCAGTGGATGAATACAGAGACACAAACACAGAAATGTTCCTCAGGGACAAGGATTGAAAAACACCGATCTTGACAAGTCAGAATATACGACTTCCAGCTAGGAAAAAATGGCTACTTGATGCCGGGTATAATATCAATAAACTCAGGGAGAAATCAGCAACCTGGACTTTACTAACAGGCTTTAGTAACAGTTTAAGAAACTCTTTTCATCACCATGTTAGTCTATATTCACTTTGGTTACCTAAATAACCTCCCTTTCTTCTGGCAACTCCAGGTCGGTTACTAAGGTGCTGGAAATACAAAGTTCAGACCTCCTTCACTATCATAGCCAAACCACTACAAGTCTCGGCGAGAGCAGGGATCACCTTCGCTCTACACCTGTCTGCCATCTCCATCACCACACACATACTGACACACACATTTCCTCACGCTCGATTAAAATGGCCATGCTGCAAAACACTGAGTCCCAGAGCGTCTGCACAGCGAGGGCTGTATCCACAGACGATGTTACTCTGTAAGAGTGACTCTATATCTATGTATATGCATACAGCAGCTCTCACTATGGCCCATCATGCTAATTTCAACCGCAGTAAACCTTTCACGCGTCCTTCCTGCCTGAAGGTCATTCCGCGCTGCATGAAAAAGCCAGGCTCCTTTACACACTTAATCACGCAGCCTGCGTGGCCGAGCCAACATCCCTGTGTTATAAATGGCTTGTCACATGATGTTATACGCTGACCGGCAGATACTGTCACGAGTCCACAGTGTGAATTTTAATCAGAAATACACAAACTAGCAGTGACAATGTGCCGCTAAATCATAACACGGGCCACATGCTACATCCAGGCTGCTACGCCACTTCAGCTAAACAGGAGAATCAGGATCCTCCCATCTATATGTACCAATAGATAAGAGGATAAAATCTGATATCTATCAATAGCTAGAAAAGGAAACACACTTAAAGACAGATAGGCAGCTGAATTCGTCATTTCGAATTTACAGGCATATACTGCTCTAGCGGCTTCATTTGGTATTCATGTTTCCTCCGAATATCAAACACGCTGAAATGGAAATGTTGTAATTTGTACTTAGATTGGACAGTGAATGCTGACTGTTCATACTCATAAACTCGTACTCAAAACCAGAAAATTAACAGATAAACAAAAAGACCCGAGTAGCCTAGCGATCTGATGCTACTTGGTTCATAATTAGCACTAAAAGAACGGGAGTGCTAATTAGCTAAGCTTTCAAATGCCAACTGTTTTACGATTAAAAAATCTCGGTGGCACTGAGATCCCACAAACTCGTTTTTTAAGCTGAAGAAAAATGTAGCTAGCTAAAAGTATCCATTAGAACCTGACCTAGCTATCTAGCTAGTTTCTTGATGTAGGTTTACGGCGTGCCACGTAGGTTTGTTAAAGCAATATAAATTAGGCATGTTAGCTAACTAGCAAGCTAAGCCTGCTAGGTTCATAGTCAGCAAGCTAATTTTACTGATATGAAATTTAGCTAAATTGCTAAGATGGCTGCAAAGACAGACCAATTATACCTCCTAGCTGCCTGTAACTGCAACCGTCTTCTGCTTCATGAACACTTTTAGCACAATGTGACATTTTAGAAAACAAACTCTGACTCGATCTTAGAAATCACGCTTTGTTTTAGCAACCAGGACGTGCAGCTGACGTCATAATACCGTTTATACAATAGCTTTTGCATGCTACATTGTCCGTTGTCCAATATTAACTCCACCCACTTCTACATCAAAACACACAATTCTGCTAAACGTCATGTAGACATTGGAAATTCACCACCTTAACCTCATGATCAAAAAAATCAGTCATGGATTTAGTCTCCCTTGCTTCCATAACGTAAACTGAAATAATCAAGTCAGACCAGCTTTCTGATCTTTTCTGATCTCATGAAACAAAATCGATTTCTCGCCGGGAGGACCATCGACATATCATCGGAAAGCCTCTTAAAATTCATTCTGAGGCAGGTTTAGCAAAAAGAAGCTGTCTCTGCACACGCTAACCTAAGCCTTGACATCGTAAAGAGGTTTTTATCAATCTGTCAGATGTGCAAACTTTCATGGCTGTAGAGAAAGCCTCGGTGCTTTGTTCTTTTAGTCTCAGGACGCTGATCTCTCAATATTCATCCACACAAAGGGATAGCGGGGGAAAAAAGCTGGCGTTCGTCTGTGCAGTTCATTCTTTTCTTTTCTCTTTCTTTTTGGCAGGAAGCTTCTCAAGCTGTCCCTCTGCTCAACCCCTCATTTGGAGGTCAACAAAATATTAAACATTCACTTCATGGAGGTGCGCAGAGACCGAACGAGCTTCCGCCATCTGTCCGCTAGTGTCAAGGAGCTAACGTCCAGAACGTCCAGCACGCACAGGTCTTTTATGCAGATGAGTTCGCCGGTTGATGGCACGGGTCACGGTTTAAAAATAAAATCGTACTGAATATTTATAGAGTTCACCTTGGAAGTTACAGCGCAAATTTGAGTTTGAAAGTCTGTCGTTGGGACAAAATACGAATTTCGCCTCGTCAACTTCACTTTATTGTCAAAAATACTGCGTCCTCAGGGCGATACTGTTTATTGCATTACAATGCTTAAACGGTGTTTACATTAGGTGTCAATTCATCATTGATTCAAAACTGATATAAAATCAGACTGCTTTTTTGTCTCTCTCTCTCTCTCTCTCTCTCTCTGACACACACACACACACACACACACACACACACACACACTAGACTGCCAGCAGGCGTTAAGAGGAGATGGATTTTCAGTGACAGAGGATGTTTTTTTCCCCTCCAGGGCAAAACCACAGAAGACGAGGCCGCACACCTCCGAGCGCGTGTTTGAGTTCTACAGGAGCTGCAGGGTGAAGGGTTAAAATTAGCCCCGAGTGCCAGAAGCGGTTCTTGTAACAAACAGGCACCAGAACTGTCCACAAGTGTCCAAAAATCATTCACTACCTATATCTATAGAGCGGGTCAGGCCACAGGGAGAGTGACGTCCATGATCGGTATCCAACAAAAAACCCTGGAAGACGTCAAAACGGCAGAATGTAAAGGAACGAGGAAAACCAGCGAACATCTACGCTGACTAATATGATATGATAACACGTCTACTCCTATCTTAATTATAAATAATGCACTAAAGAACTTTAAATGAAACTTCACTTTGTCTTTGTTCTGGATTTGTCCTTGCCTGATAAAACATCTCGCTTCTCTCGCACTGTGACTACAAACACAGGGATGAGGAGAACTCCCGGTTTGAACAGCGTTCGATAAACTAAATATGGACTGGAACATTTCCCAAAGATGTAAAAGTTCGTTTCGCAGATGTTTCCATCTGATCTCGACAGCCTCTGTGACAGGGAGGGGATGGCGCGTAATGGCGTAATAATGGTTTCCTTCTGGAAAGCATCGCTTATGTGCGATCACACGGTGAAGATTTAATGCAACGTTGCAAATGGTTTTTAGATTAACACGCCGGCTCCCTTTTGTTCCTGCACAGATCTAATCTCTCCGTGAGCTACGAGCACCGTCTCAGCCTACGACGCATGCGTTATGGCGCAGTGAGGGGAGGATACAGGAGAAAGCGACGAGCCTGAGAGAATAAAGGGAGAAAAGATTAGGGAAGGGAACGAGAGGCTTTTACGTACACAGCAGCTCTCACATGATCAGCTCCACACTTTTGCTCGGAGACTCGGCGGCTCCTCGGAGGACAGGAAGTCCTTTTCTCCTTAGATTATGTGCTCTGTGTACGGTACAAGACGTGCTGTTGTGTTTTAGCAGAAAGACATGAGCCAGACAAAGAGGCAATCTGTTCGACTGTGATCTGGTGTCATTAAAAAGCTCCAGCGATCAATTCACCTCAGCCATGAAGTCCACCTCTGACTCAAAGAGGGAGTGAGGGAGACTCAATGCCTCAGAATTTGTGTATACGAGAACACGATTTTATGGGGAGTCACATTGTTCGAACAAATCGAACAAAATAAAACGAATTAATAGTCTTTCTCGCTTAATTATCCCTTTCTCCAATTGACTCATCACCGCAAGTCCGTTGTAAGAGAAGTCAGGACACCGTTGGGCTTCTGTGTGTAGAGTATCGTGACTCTGTGTTTAGCCGCTGAAAGAAATGCTTAATAATAACTGCAAATTCTTAAAGCCCTGAGTGTCTACTTTAAAATGAGCCACTGACCACTACTAAATCCAACCAAAACATGCGGAAATTCCATTTTTTTGTCACAACAACAACAAGAACTAGGAAATGAGAAAATGTGTTATGTGGTTTTTTTTTAAACACATAAATACAACTGCCAAGACTTCGCGACTAATCACAACACAGTATACGAAGACCAACTAAAAACACAGAACAGCTGAACACAATAGGGCAACAAACCAATGACAGGACAAGGGTGGAGACAGGAACAGAAAACGAAACAAATGCAAAAGTTTAGGGATTAAAAAATATGAACTAGCTGAGCAGCAGAAAAAGCATTTGCATGATTATCAAGATAAGTTAAAATTGGGACAATGCCACAGAAATCCGTAGCCAAGAGTTCAAATGTAACATATAAATAAAATACGTAATGCGTAAACTTTGTGTACCCGATGTAGCTATCCACAACGGAACAGTCGTTATGATGTTAAAACAAAACTGATCACCGTGGTCAGATAAACGTACAAACAATGCTACAACCGCTTAGCCGCAGGTCCGTCCCTCATCTCCACCTCTTCCCCAACTGGGATTTCTTGAATCGGCAGCAATGACAACAAGAATCTCATTTTCCTGCGATCGTCAACTTTCGCTTTGGGGGACTTAGGACAACGATTACCTGTGGCGACTGGCGACCTAAAAGAGACGAAAGTCACTTCAGCAACAGCTGTGCGTCTGATGGGTAATGCGAGGCTCAGATACGACACAACATCCCTCCCAAGCACAAAAAAAAAGCAATCTTGCTCAGGAGCACAATGAAACTTTAAAACCAATCACGCCAGCCGTCGCTCAGCTTCAGGGGACAGCCGATCTTGTTAACCTCGACAGAAGAACCGATGGGAGCTCGGCGGCCTTGTTTCCAAAGCGAGCCGCGGTAATGGTGTGTCCCTCTGGCGCATTAAACACATCTCAGCTTGTGGCCCATCCATTTTCGCTCACTCCTCTCTCCCGGAAAGATAAATACAGGAAAGGAGAGTCAGTGGAGGCCTGAATCACAGAGCAGGCGAGGGAGAGGAAATATCAAGGGGATAATTTATAAAAGAAAAGCAGACAGAAGTGTGGGGGAGTCGTACAGGATGCTAAAATAAAGTCAAATCTAACTGCAAACTTGGAAAACAACCTTTATTTAGACGTTGTAGAGCAAACATCTGCATAAGCCGGGTCTGAAGACGATGAACTTTCCCTACGTAAATATTAACGCAACTTAGCACGACTTCATTAGCCACTAATTTCCCAATTTCCATCATAAACCAAATTATTCGTGAAAGGGTCGTATCATTACCATCATCATTAACATCATCCCTTGCCTTAAGTGTTGCTCTACCATTCGATACAATGCAGTTCGTGTGAATTCTGTAGCTTCGTGAAGTCGTAAGTCGCGGAGATGGATGCTAACATGGATGCTAACATGATGCTAAAATGAGGATCGCAGTGATGTCAGTAGAACATGAGGTAAAGTTATTGCAACGGTTATATCGAACGGACGGATGCTAGAAATAAAATGAGAGATACAACTTACACTTTCGTTTTTCAGCCCAAAGATTAACAACACAACACTTTCTTTAAAACAGAATTTTAATCATTTAATAAGAAATTACGAATTGTTCGCTAGCGCGACATTCAGAGTTGACGACTTGAGTTCAAAAGCAACGAATACAACATTTTACAAATCATTTTAGTTCTGATGGAGAGTAGCAGTAGCAGCTAGTCAGGAATATCGGGTCATATTCAGAGATGGTGACTTCATTTCAAAGGTTATGACAGTTCCTCGTGTTCGGACTCGGGTCACACAGGCGCTAAAGTAGCTTCTCCTAGCAGTTCATTCGCATGATTACAGCCACCTTGGTCTTAGCCTGTTTTGTGGTAATAAATATAGCTTTAATAAATGTAATAAATGAACCAATTCTGAGCATTTCTACATTACGACTATGAATACTAGAAGATTAGAAGCGACTGTGTTTACGTTATTTTTCCTCTGACGCCATTAAGACTATTCATTCATTCATTTATTTATTTATTTATTTATTTATTTAGCTCACTACAACTCAGATTTCCTAATCTACGCTAATCAAAACTGCATTATACCGACTGATTGTCTCGTGCTCTTAACATTAATTGCTGTGTTTTTCAGTAGCTGGCATGTAAAAAAAAGTGCAGCACAATTACTCATTCTGCGCTCTACTCCTCCTCCTCCCCCAGCTTCAGGAGAGAAAAGAGTTTAACAGCGCTGACAATCAACGATAAAATCCTTCGGGTACGAAGGACCAATTTTCCCCTATTGTCTTGCACGGGGAAAAAAAAAAACCTGAAAGATTCAAATGATATTTTAATTAGAATAACGTGAAAGTTGCTCTGTAACTGATTTGAGAAGGATTAAGTGCCATTAGCAATGCAAACATTGCGAGATTTCGATCCCGCGTCGCACAAAAGAGCGCGAGCGGTTTAAAGATACTCGCTCGCTCGCCGCGTGAGGAGTTTTATCTACACGAACTAGTGGAGGAAATTCAATTTGGGCTTGCTTTTGTTTAAGCTTATTAAAGAAGTATTAAGTTGCGAAGATGAACCATTCTGTTGGTAATCTAATGCATTGAATTCTGGGTAATTAAACAACACTGTATAAGTTAAGGCTTTACTTTAACAGTCTACTGTCATCGACATGTAATTAATGAAACACGATCAAGTGAAGTGAAGTGACGTGACTTGTGGCCAAGTGTGGTGACCCAAACTCGGAATTTGTGCTCTGCATTTAACCCATCCCAAGTGCACACACACACACACACACCCGTGAACACACACCCGGAGCAGTGGGCAGCCATTTTAGCTGCGGCGCCCAGGGAGCANGGACCCGAGACTCGAACCCACCACCTTCAGGTTCACCTTCAGGTTACAAGTCCAACTCTCAGACCATTAGGCCACAAAGTGGAGTAAGTGTTAGCGCCCTGGCGTTGATCGTCCTGAAGTGTCTCCACTTATTCCACAGCAACCATTACAATTTTTACTTATTAGGATTACTTTTTATCCTTTTATAGTTGAACCTGTGAAACGTCTGTGAATCAAGGAACATCGAGGAACCCCTCCATCTAGACCTTAGCGTTCCCTCTGACTGTTACAAAGCACTGACACTGGAGACTCCTTCCATAAATGCTACATAAACATCGCCTTACAGAAAACATTCCCATATCAACAATTACAAGGGTTTTTTTTTTTTTTTTTTTTTTTTTTTAGCATCCGCTGTACAATTCCCTGTGAATGAGCTGTTACTATAGAAACGATTTATTAATATAAACCTGCGACTTGCAGCTGCTGACAGAGTAAAATAAATCAGCACCTTCAGGCCAATCAGCATTCTGTATTAGCATTCAGAGAGATGAGAGCGGCGAATGTGAGCTCCGCTTCAGACCGAGCTGTTTCAGGCGACGCTTCCACGGTAGCCGTGATTTCGGAGCTCGGTTGATACGGAGCCCGCGATGGGTGGAGCAAAGCGGGAAAGCGAGCTGCCTTCATGCTGCGACGTGACTCACTGCACGAGAGAACAATTAACCGTTTGGAGGAAGCACAAACTTAATCACAGACTGCACAGGGAGATCAGTGGCAGATCACACAAGCTTTCATTCACACAACACGCACACGCACACGCACACACACGCACACACACACACACGCACACGCAAAACACATGTTATTTAAAATCAGCTCGCGTGTGGATTTAAATAATCATTAGTGTTCATGTCAGAGGTTACAGGTTGCCAGTGCTCTGTTTACACACTCTAGATTAATTAACTGTAGTAATTATAATGCTTAAAATATGTCAGAATTATTAATGGTTAATTACTACATGATTACAGTAATTATTAATCCTATGGGTTTTCTGATTTGTTTGTTTGTTTGTTTAATTACAGAACAGACCAGTAATCTGAGAAGGACTTCAATGCAGTTAGCCAAAAAAAAAAAGCCATAAGTAACAATTCTAACAATTAAAAAAAGTTGTTTACAGTGGAATTACGATATTGTTAATAACTAACAGAGCCATAATCTGAGGACGTAAATTCAGTCAGCAAACCAAATGGCATAATCACCTCCAATCATCTGAGCAATGGACTCTTCGCCGTGCTGCGGTCAGGGAAGCGCTGACACACAGAGGAGGAGGAGCTTCTTCACACAGGCCATTCGGCCCTCAACCAGGTCAGCACAGAGCACTAGAGCTTGGACTTGTTTGCACATCACCCACACGCGATACATTCCTGCTAATAAACCCGCATCTCCCCATATTTATAAATATTTATTATACATGCTGGCAATTTCACTACAACTACCTCAGCCTGATGTTGCCTGATTGGGGGCAGTCATGGCCTAATGGTCTGAGAGTCAGACTTGTAACCCCCACTGCTCCAGGTGTGTGTTCACTACTGTGTGTGTGTGTGCACTATTGTGTGTGTGTGCACTTGGATGGGTTAAATGCAGAGCACAAACTCTGAGTATGGGTCACCACACTTGGCCACAAAGTCACTTCATTTCACTTCACTTGTCTTGCACAAACATCTGCACTTTATTCCTAATATAGTCATACTGTTGCTGCCACCAATGCTAATGGTCTGAGAGTGGGACTTGTAACCTGAAGGTGAACCTGAAGGTGGTGGGTTCGAGTCTCGGGTCCGGCAGG
>CM074960.1:21243059-21261095 GCA_037577455.1 Pangasius macronema
TAGGTGGAGAGCGATGATTCGCTGTGGAGACCCCTGAAGGGAAAAGCCCAAAGAAGAAGAAGAAGAAGAAGAAGAAGTGATTTTTGCCGAATTAATTCAACTCCTGAACTTCTACAGTTCCTCAACCTCAGCTACATCATGCAAGTTTGTAATCGGTTTCAGCCAGATGCTCTGTGGAACTTTCTGGAAATCTTTCAGTGTAATGTGACTGAGTAAGGTAGGGAACTATCTTTCGAAACAACAACGTCTCTAGTATGAAACTGGAACCCAGTGCTGCTGTGAGTCAAAATGGCGTACATTATCACTGCAGCAACACACTGAGCAATCCTTTATTAACACACACTGAGGTTCAGGTTTTAGCAAGGCTACAGGTTTTTAGCTGTGTTAGCGGCACTGTTTGCTAAACTGTTACACCGGCAGGCATTTTTATAATCAGTTTGAGGTTTTAACTCATCAGTGTGAGATTTTAAAACACAGACTTTGGTTTGTTGGACTAATGCATGCATGTTTTGAATCTGTATTCTGTGCCACATTAATAGGTCAAAACAATTACCGACCAGTAAACGGCACCCAAGTGTATCTCTAAATAATAAATTACAATAAAAATAGAAACAATAATAATAAAAAAAAACACTTAACGATGCTGAAAATGTGGACATAAACGCCTCGCTCAAAGTGCTTTATTGAGTACATTTCTCTCTAAATGGCCCGAAAAAAACAAATAAAAGTGACGAACTGCTTTCTGCCTTTAAGCAATAAACAATTAATGGTACAAAAATGATTCCATGCCATGAAACTGCTTTCAGAAATTAATTTTTTTATTAACGCAGCAATAATTTGGTCCAGTTCATCATGTTGTTCCGACTTAAGACAAGAGTGCCTTAGACACGCCCCATTGAGCAGGGTTGCCAGGGTTGAGGATTTCTACACCAGATTGGGACGGTTTTGAAATAACAAATCGGAAATGCGTGTGCACGACAGTGACCTTGATTCCAACACAAAGGAATTTGTAAGTGGAGAGAAATTGAGTTCAAGAACCAGATCAAAGACCACAAAAACACGTCAAAAACTCCACATCAATTCGCTGAGACCTGGCGACTCTGCACACCAGCACACGACTGAGCACTTGGAGTAAGAAGCCATGTTTAATTTAATTGTTTAATGTTTCATTATTTCCTTGTATGCTGCTAAGAGTCTGAATGGATCAAACTGCTGCTTTGCCATCATTACCATACTTGTATAATGTTGAATTATTTTAAAATCAACTGAAAATGGAAAACTAAGGCACACGGTCAAGCGAGGCTTATTTTTTGCCGTATCGAACCTGTATCGTAATGAAGTATGATGTTGTATCGAATTTGAATTTTGTGTATCGTTACACCTTTCTAACCATCACCTCCTCTCTAAACTGCACCCTTGGGTGAATTGCTACAAATCTGCGATTGTGAGACCATGTTGTCTCCAAATAAACCCAACCACGCATCCAGAATCATATTACACGAGGCTGTCAAAACAACACCCACTACGCTGCTGAAGCCCGATCTTTCCTTTCATATCAGCTGTCCCAAAAATATCTCCCCCGCTAAGACAACAGGCGAATGCAGCGACGCTGAAAAACGACCGAAAAACTGGGAATCCTGCTATCACACTAGCTGGGGCGTGAGCTGGGTGAATATTCGAGTCAGACGGCTGACAGACACACTCATCCTCCTCCAGAGCCCAGAGGAGGAGAAGCAGAACTGCCATGGATGAGTCATCATAATTAGCTCCTATAGAGCTCGGCCTCCTCCTTCCTCCTCTTTCTCTCTCTCTCTCTCGCTCTCATTTTTTCCTCCTCTCCTCTCATATTCTCTTTGTCTCTCTTCTTCTTCCTCCTCCTCCTCCTCCTCCTCCTCCTCACTCATTCTCTCCCTTTTGCTCTATCCCCCTGAGATCCTGAGCCATTCATTTTTCTCGACGTTTCTTTTTAACTTCCAGAGTGTTCCACTGTTCCAAGTGGAGGACAATTTTAGCTTTCAAATTCTGCCACGAGTGTGGAGGTGGGACCTTGAGAAGTTACAAAATGGATGCTATTAAGCCTTTTTAAGGGAAGAAGAATGGCTTTTTCTCCAACACCATCTTCAAAAAGCCCTATTCAGGCTTGCCAAATAATATCAAGCCATGATATATTGGTCCCCAGCAAGTTTCTCCAGGAGCTCCTGCCACTGTGAGGTGCCTAGAGGGTAAATGAATAACAGTTGCGGTTGATGACCAACAAGGTCTGACAGCAAAGAATTCATCCACACAACCACAACTTCACTTGAACCCATATTTCAGGAATAATGAGGACCAGAACTTACTCTGGGGCTACTGGATGGTTGAATTGGGGTGACATTTGGTCCAGATGCTAAACGCCATGAACAATCATAATTAGCCTCAGAGACATCACTGTACCACTTATGTGATGATCATAACAGAGCTTCTGGGTGGTAGACACAACCATATTGGTCAGATCAGATACCTGAACCACCTGAAAAACCTTAACATACACTAAGCAGAGGAACTTGCCCTATATGACCAAAACATGAAGTTTTAAATATTGCAAGATGACAAAACCTAACCAGGATTTCTCTGCCCTTTTGGCCAACACCATGACTTCCTGGAGTCTGTACAAGGAAGACCAGATCTTAAGAAGACCTTCAAAACACACATTTTTCATTTCTAGATGTAGAAAATATTTCCCAGACCCCAAACTGTGGTCTCATATCCAGATGGGATGGACACACTCCTCTATTAAAGAACTGTTCACTCAGATTCGCAGTGAATACTTGTTATCCAGACGCCATTTGGAGAGGAGATGTGGTGCAATATGGCGTGCTTCTCCCTCTTGACTCATTTTGTCGTCTCTTGTTCATCCAAGCACCGTTTGGAGGAGGAACGCTCCCCGAGATGCTGGATGACAAGAATGCGTAGAGATGCCTAGTGAGAGCTGTTTGCAACAGCAAAATATACTGTTTCAGGAAATATTATTCAAGGTATATGCAAATAAAAGACAATTTAAGTCATGAGGAACAGCTCAATGAAGCACAGGAGATGGAATGATGTTTTCAAACTCCTGCTGTGAAATAGTCATATGTTCACAGGAGAATGTGCAAAATAAAACGAACACCAGAGCTTTTTTCATTGCAAACATATAGAGTATGAGAAGGAGGCTGTTGCTTTTCCCTCTCCTAGCATTCTCTCTATCTCTCTCTTCCTCTTCTTCTTCCTCTCATTCTCTATTTTCCTCCTTCACTCTCTTTCCCCTCTTCTCTTAGTTGCTCTAATGGTTGCTCTGTCTCGTCTCATTCTCTATGTTCATGTGCGGTGTTCTCTCTATTTCCTCTTCTCTTCTCCTCTCATTCTCTCTCTCTCTCACACCTCATTCTTCTCCACTTTGTTCTCTTGGTGTATGAGTCTTCTCTCACTCCGTTCTTCCTTCCTTCTTGTAATTCACGTCAGTCCCGTATGAAACCCAATCAAGGCACAAGAAGCCGAAAAGAGCGTAAGAAGCGTGAAGCATTCCCATCATGCAACTGGGTACCTCATCGTTTCACTTAATAATGACAACTGCACTGCTGTCCAAAGCCACTTAACAACACTAAGGGCACTGTCACGCCATTTGTGGAGCCAGAATCAGGGTTAAACCAACTGATTCACTTCCTGCAGTTGAGTTGATTCAGAGTCGAATCACTCGAAAGCTCAGGTGTTCTCAGATCCGAGTGTGATCGCTGTGATCTCATCTGCGCACTAAGACGGAAAACACTAAATGCTGCGGCAGCTATGTGGAAACCCAGTGACGTAGCCAGTCTCCTGCAACACAGCTGACAAACCGAACACCAAAAAGGTCATCGGGAAGCTTAACGACCCCATAAACCGCTCAGATGATACCGAGACGGACTTGATGTATGAATGTCACTCGGCTCATCAATCTGCATTAATGCCCAGCTCTTAGACAACAGATTTACTAACTCGCCCTACGGAGGCCTTGCAGGCCCACAAAGGCGTCAGTCTCACAGTAGCTTCAAACCTCAACTTCTTGCACTTATTAATAAGCAGCACTTCATGACTGGAGTGTTAATTAATAGATGTGAAATTAACAGTTCTAGGATCAACAGAGATGAGTCTATTTACACTGAAACTGCCTCACTGAGGTATATTAAGCCCAGAGCCATACTGTTAAAAAATTCCTCACTTTTTGCTTTCTCTCTCCATGGTGATGGAGAGTCATGGTGGTCATGGTGATAACAGTGATCTGTGCTAATTCATTTCCAATAACCAAAGCAGCAATAACAAACACTACGATGGTAACTGAGCAAACTAAGAGCTGAAGAAGGCTCGAAAATAATCCGGATGTTGGTGCACCCTGAATTCTGCAGTCTTTTTCCCTCACGGCTGCCATTCTGGATTTAAATCTGCTGTGCATCCTGACTTCTGTAAAGCTGCGCCGTGACGATGTCTTCATTTAAACTGAACTGACTCGAACAAACTTATATATCTCACTCACACACACACACACACACACACACACGGCTGGAAGCCTCCTCATGCACAAATGACCTTTACCTGCTGATTTGATCAAGATTCTTATTATTTGCATCCAATTTTTACCCACTTTAGTTCTACCCCATTGACTCTCCGCTAACAATTTGGGAAGGTGAGCGCTAACACACGCTTCCTCTAAGACACGTAAAGCCAGCACGTCTTCGTCTACGGAAGCTGAACACGCATGAGAGAGAAGAAGGCCATGAATACTAAACACCCGCTCAGCAGGTGCGGTGACGATGCACGTCGCTTGATTTTCACAGCTCCTGAGAGTTCGGCCAATTAAAGTGAGCCAATAAAAACGTACTGGCTGAATTTCAGACAGTTTACTGCCATGCAAAAACAAAACAAAACAAAACAAAACAAAACAAAACAAAACAAAACAAAACAAAACAACTATTTTCATGTCTTCAAAATGCAAACAACCAGGAAAAGATTTTTGTTAGTTAAAGTATTAGCTCATTGTAACTGTAGTCGTTTCAATTTTTATCCGTTTTTAGTTACCTAGTTGTCTATTTAGCTAGGGTAATTTATTTGTAATTATCATGCTTAACATTCGGCAGCTTTAAAGCTAACGACGAAGATGAAACTTTAATTTCCATACGAATAAAGCTGTGCGGATTGTGATGAATTCGGAGCCTAGAGGACTAGAGGAAACATCCAGCCTAGCGAGCTTCCTGCGTCCCGATGGCGGCGTGTTTGATTCCAGCGGAGTTGTTGAACCTGGCTGTGAAGGCAGACGAGGAAGCGGCGAGATGTTGTGGTGTTTGAGAACAGGAGATCAGCGCACAACCCTCGAGCTTTAACGAGTTCATCCCGAACGCTTCGGGAGCAATAACACTAATTAATTATCCTTCTTCAAACATACAACTCCATTAAAGAAAACACATTTAAGAGCACTTAAGATCTGACTGTAAAGACTCTCACTCTTTACACAATATGAGTTTTTTTTCTTCTTCCTTTGTGTAACGATGCACCTCTGTGTCACCGTGATCGCGGTAATCACCAGGCTCTTTATTTCTGCGCTAACTCGGCCATGCACGCGCGACGCAGCTCACATTCCTTCATTGTTAAAACAAGCCCAGATCTTTCGTGATGATTAAGCAGCACCAAAACGGCCAGAGCCAGAATTCAGTCATTCTCTCGTTCCTGAACGCAACAAACGAATTCAGGAGCAGGGTCACTAAAGCGTGTCTGGATACGCACCACGTTTCTAAATCTAATCCGAGACATACGAGAGCTCGTTGTCAAGGTTTAAACTCGGGCTGCGATCCTGAGAAGGACAAACAGAAGACGTCCAGATGTTGCCACAAAGACCTGCGCAAGCACACTCCTCATCGACACGCCGAAAGCCGAGAGACAGAACGCAAAATCCGACAAATCCAACCTCGGGTTCGTGAATTTACGTTTACTCATTTATGCTTTTATCTGAAGTGACTTATCCCGTAAGTCGTGCGTACATCACAGCCAATCAGGGTTAAGGAGCCAGCGGAGGCTCTCTGGCAGGTCTGGGATTTGAAGTTATTTTTTGACATAAAAAATGAAAAAGTAGAGTCTTTAATTCCTAAAGAGAGGCTGATGACGTAGATGAGTAGATAATAAAACACTCAGTGGTGCTGTTAGAGGGAAATAATCACCGAGGGTGTGGTGTGATGGAGCGGAGTTACTGTCACCACTCAGTGTTTATTCCTCTTATTTTTCCAATGAATTCTTTTTCTTTTTATCCATTTATAGTTACGTTGTTCATTGTTGCGGAACGTCTGTGAAACAAGTTCCTGTTAGTACTCATGTTACAGCAGCTGTAAACAGCCATTCCCTCATGAGTTACAAAGTGCTGACACTGGAGACTCCTTCCATCACTGCTAACTAAACAGTGTGCTTTATTAGACGCCCTTCGTTCAGAGTAATTTCCTCTTTTTTTTTTTGTGTGTGTATTTTAGTGTTGCTTTATTGGAACATGATTTTTTTAGGTGGTTTGCGATGTCGTAAATACACGTCCACGTTACGTCAGGAATTCCTGCAGGCTCCAAACAAGTCCCAACTTATTACTCTGAAAGATGATATGCAGCTTTTTCTCCTTTTTTATAGTCACTATTTTCTTTATATTTATATATATATATAAAGGTATTTCTGGACAATAGTCAGTCAGACCGTAGACGTCAGCGCCTACACCACTAGGGAGCCTGAACTATCACCTACAGGCTACAACCATCGTGCACTTGTGTCCTGGTTTCCTTCTTCGAGTCGTCACATCGGAATGTAACAGTAACTCTGCTTCATCACACCGGCTCACTGTTGATTATTTTCCCATAACAGCACAACACAGAGTGATTTATTCTCCACAAACGATCCTGAAATAAGAGCTGCAGCGATTTAACCGAAATCTATAAAACTGTCCGAAAGCCTGACCCGAGCTCTGAACACACACACACACACACACACACACACACACACACACACACACACACACACACACACACACACAGTAAATTCTATAAATGATGCAGAACTGCAGCCGACTTCAAAAGCAACACGCTCTCAGCCACAATTCTCCAAAAGATTCATGCCCTGTCCCTAAATTTCTTTCTAATTAAGGCTTGGAAGTTTCCCGTATCAGCAAGTTCCTCCTTTTGGAAACTTTTTTTTTCTCCTGAATAAATTACTTTTCAGTCGATAAAGTTATAAACACACTTTGAAATTGAAAGTGAAATTCACCAGCACTGTCTTAGTAATAATAATAAAAATAATAATAAAAAAAAGATTTAGTGACAAAAATGACTCACTGTAGCTTTTCGGAGGAAATTCTAGATGTCACACACACACACACACACACACACACACACACACACACACTGTCTGTTATCACCTCAGCTCTCTCTTACTCCACCCATTCATGCACATCCAGGATGAATCACGATGTCCGAATCGATCCTCGGGTGTGAACCGTATTTGCCGTTCTGCCGTACTGCTCAGGAGTTTCTGCTCCTGCTGCTCAGGAGTTTCTTTTCCACTTCACTGGTCCTTGCTCTTTTGTTCCAGACCCATGAGCAGGACCATTTAAGATGAACAGATTGCGCTTATTTTTCAGTGCGAGGCTCAGTAATAAAGGGGGCAAAGCTACATTTTGACCTTTCACATAACATATATAAAGAAGAGAAATAAAACCGAAAGAAAACACAGTGTCTGTTCTGGATCCGTAGGAAAAGCCGGAGATCTGAAGATCCTTCAAGATCTCGCATGTTTATAGTTCACAGGCAGTCGGAAAAGTAAGGAATAAAACCCTCCGAGTGCTGCTGTTACAACGGCGTTGGAACGGTGTGATGAAGCGGAGATACTGTTAGCACACCATGAAGTGTTTTATTCCTTTTATACCACAATAATTCATCAATTACAACTTTTTTATCCGTTTGTAGATACAACAAGTTCCTGTTAGCACTTACGTTATAGCAGCAATAAACAGTCATTCTGTCATGAGTTATAAAGCGCTGACACTGGAGACTCCTTCCATCAGTGCTAAGTTAACATCTCCTTACAGCAGATTTCACCGTATGAACAGTGCGATGTCGACTGTACGAGTCCCTGTGAATGAGGGGTTACCATGGAAACGATAACTACTCTATTTAACTCCTGATTTATAAAGAACATAAGGGTAACATTAGCTAGCTAGTATTTTGTTCAAAACATGCCGGGCAGCTGAACGAATTCACGTCTTTCACGTCTCACCACGTGAATTTTATTCACGTTCAGGTTGATTGTTGCTTTGGCTGAAGAAGAAGAAAAGCATGACTCCCATATCACTGTAGCACAACTGTAAATATTGGCACCTTTCATGACAGTGCCATCAAGACCCTTGGGTGATGGTGTATCTACAAGCCTAGGCAATGCTGGGTAAACATAACAAGACAAAAAAAAACAACATTTAATGCAGAGCCTCTCTAGAATTACGAACGTATCATCACACACGCCTGTCTTCATAGCAGACGATCGCTTCCTCAATCATTCTGTCAGTAACTATCTACACAGTGCTCAGTACATCCGTTTATATCTGAAAACGAATAAGAGACGAGAGACAGATGAAAAGGGAGAACAGACAAGAGGAACACAATGTGTATGTGTACTGAGAAAAGAAAAAAAAACAACATCCGAGCTATGGAGGAGGAACAGGACCAAACCCCCAAAGCAGAGCACCGAGAGGGAATCAGAGATAAAACGAGAGAGCGAGAGAGTCCGAAGGTCAGGACGGAGAGATGAAAAGAGCACGGTAACAAAGGAGATGAAGGCACAGAGAGAGAGAGAGAGAGAGAGAGAGAGAGAGCACAAACAACAGAGTTTGGAATGATATGATATTATCATGAGTGGGAATTTCAAACACTCGTATCGCTGCATTTCTTGGTCTCAATAATTGTGTTCTACGAATCCTTCATTACGATTGCTCCATATTTAACTGCTCCAGACATCAAAGGAGGGGGACACCCTGACCGAGGGGGCTACAATGCATGTCTGTGGTGCATTGAGGTGTGTGGAGCTGGGAATCGAGCCCCCAACCCCGGCGATGTGAGGCAACAGCGCTACCCACTCAGTCACCATGCCCTCCATACTGCCCCCCATCACACTCATCAATTTAACTGTACAAATCACAGTCATTTTAATTACCACATTTCCTCATCCACTCCTGAAGAGAAGTTCGCTCCTGGCTACACCACTGTTTCTGCCTATGGCTCAGGATAACTGCCGCTGGTTTGGCGGATAATTTGGGGTGTCTGACGGAGAGACAGCTCTGCACTTGTTAGCGCTAGCTTCAGCATCTTGCTATTCAGCAGCATGCCTGTGTCACATTCCAGTGGCCTTTAATTTACGACCTTGTCACGAGGGAACACCTTCTCACTACGAAGTCTTTTATTTGACATTCTCATCATGTCAGTCAAACGCCCACCAATACACACACACACACACACACACACACACACACACACACACTCACACACACAGAGCACCACCAGGGAGAAAATCAGGGAAAAGGAATGTGCGTGAGTGTCGAGAAAAATCTTTACTGGGAAATGGACAGATGGCTTCACGGAGCAGTGGTGTGTGAGCCAATAAGCTAATGGCTAATGGCTTCTCAGCTATTTTTCACTGTACCATGCAAATATTTAATTGATATCCGTTTGACCTTGCTCACATTCCTGATTATGGGTAGCAATAAAAGCTTGAGCAGCACTGGCTAATCGTGGTCATCTGTTAACTTGTGTATGCAGAATAGTGCGGTTTGTGCTAGCACTTTCTGTCAAACGTGTATGACAGTTATTTTTTTTAAATGAAAAATGGAAAAATATTATGATGTTAAGTACTTCAACACTGATGATGCTAAACCTCATGGTCAAATGGGGATAAAAATGATGCTAGGTATGATTCAGACAATGCTAAGCATCATGCTAGCATGATCAAATATTCAGAATGATCGACATGGTCTAACAGGCGTAACATTTCATCCTCATGATGCTAAAAATGATCTAACATGCACTGATAATGCTTAGCGTCAGGATAGAACTATGTGACAGGTGTGATAATTGAGAGATGATGCTAGGTATGATTTCGACAGTGCTAAGGATCATCGCTAGCATGACCGAATGCATAATGATGATCCTGAGCTTCATGATTTTGATACTAAGCGTAACAAATGATATTCATGATGCGGAGTACGAGTCGGATAATGCTAAGCATCATGCTAGCATGATGAAATGCATAATAATTAACAGCGATGATGTCAAATGTGATTCTGATGAAGCTAATTATTGACCCTGATGATGCAAAACCTAAATTTTGATATAATAAGCGCAACAATGCTCAAGTATGCTTGAGATGATGCTAAGCATGATTAGATTTGCATAATGATTGACAATGATGAAGCTAAACCTTATGCTAGCATGATTTAATATGCACAATGCTTAGCATCATGATAGTACTATCTACTACAACACTACTAAGCATTCTAGCTTGATGAAATGCATAATCATTGACACTGATGATGCTAAGCTTGATTTTGATGAAGCTGACATGATATATGCATAATGATTAATATTAACGATGCTAAGCCTCCTGATTTTGATCTAACAGGCATGCCTGTTGATACTGATGATGCTAAGTATGATTCAGACACTGCTAAGCATCATGCTAGCATGAGCTAATAAGCGTATTTATTGATAGGTGATGCTAAGTATGCATGAAATGTTGCCAAGTGTGAGAAAATTTGCATAATGATTGACACTGCTGATGCTAGGCTTGATTCTGATGATGCTAAACATCATGCTAGCATGAGCTAATATGTATAAAGACCGACACTGGTGATGTGACAGAAAATCTGTGTGTTCTTTCAGTAATAGTGACTGCTCAGAATACTGTATCCTGTAAAGTCTTTTAAGATTCAGAAGCTTAAGCACTTTTTGTTGGATTTCATGTAAATAAATTAAGAAGCCCTAACCATAAATTTACCAATCGTAATGTACATTATCAAGGTGACAGGCTATTTAGCGCCGATAGCGCAAACGTACTGACACAACGCTTTCGACAAGGATTTGTTTTAATAATATTTATAATAGAACAATGATTCGCATATTAATATTTCATTCCCGTCATACTTGTTCAGCTCATTGATCTTGGCCCTCATACAGCTATTAGTCATGGCTGCTGTTTGGCTGGAATGAAAAACCCGCAGCCACACGGGCCAAGAAAAGAAGCTTTGTTAGCAAGCTGTTCTTTGTGCTGAAAACTGTAAGCTGCTCTAGAACAGCTGTGATGGTGAATACCACAACACGACAGGTTTTTTTTTGTCATTTCATTTGTTTTTGTTCAACGTGCAGTAAAATCAGGGATGCATCGATATCTGTCCGATACTGTTCTCTTTCACTCGTGCTCACAAGTGCTTACCCAGTATGTTGTTCTTGATTGTTCAGCTGCTATCGATCATTGAAATAAAACCCGCTATTTTCCACTGCAAGCTAGCTAATGTTAATGCTAGCTAAATGCACTAAACAAACTCACTAATGTTTTATAATCTGCCTCAGCTGCAAGTTCTTTGGACACAAAGTGTCACATTCACAGTCGGACTTAAGCATAAAAGTTATGTCACTATTAATAATGGGAAAGTTACTCGTATTCAGTGTTGGGTTACGCACATATTTAAATCGATTTTTTGCATCATGGTTATTAACTCGCCTGTGACTAGTACTTAAACTACCGCCTATAAAGACTTGCCTTTAAGACATGATGTCCCCCATGTCTCTGAAAAAACAGGTCGTTACTATTAATTAATGAATAGTGTCATGTTTATATATTTAATTTTGGCCTCTCGTGACTTTCTATATTATTATTATATTATATTATATATTTCAGCTTGACCTGTGGTTATATCAAACTCGAGCTGATATGACAAGAAAAAAACAAGCTCAAAAATCAAGTTCGGAATTGTGCATAACTGAGACACTCCTCTTTTTTGTTTTTACTCAAACTCCGCCCACATAGCATTTCAGTACTTAATACCATTTCAGTATTAAACCCTCACTCTAAATGAGCAACTCAACTCTGAATACGGCCCAAAATATCAACCAGATACATTAACGTTAACACATCAACACTTTCCAGTGATTTTCTCGGCTCAGAAATACCACATGTTCCCTGCTGATGTACATTTCAAAGCCTCAGCTCTCTCTCCCTCGTTCTTTCGCTCCATCTGTAAAGCTTGATGGTGGGTCTGTGGCCTCTGTGGTAATTCCATCAACCCTGTGAAATGGCGTGGTTTGGAGGGTCGTCAGAGGGCAATGCAGTGGGCTGCTCTAATCCCAAATCATACCGAGAGACAGAATTGGAAAGCAAGAAAGACACAGAGAGAGAGAGAGAGAGAGACTCACATCGCACAAATGCTTGGCCTGCTAAAGATCCACACATCAAATCACATCCACAACAAATCGTTTTACTTACTCGATCCGCCTCGCATCGTCCTCAATTGCAAACACGGACGTGTATACACACTCGGATCCTTCCTCTCCATCTCATTCCCTCTCTCTCTTATTCTCGATGCGTGCGAGTGCGTTGCTCCAGTACAGCGTGCGCTGAATGGTGAACATGTTGAAGCGACCCCTGAGCACCAGCTGCCTTTGTTAAAGATTTTTCCAAGACTGCGACAACGTAAACACGACTGAACACACTACTCGAGTACATTACTCACGATGTTTACTATTATCGCTTCGTAAGTACGTGGCACCGCACAGCGCTGACGAATTCTTCATTCTGATTGGTCAGAAGGTGTTGATGAATTTCCTATAACAGCAAGTCTGACAGGAGGTTTATATTAATCCGCTCATTTTAGTGTGTTAGTGTTTCTGCAGTAAGAACTTACACAGGGACTTGTAGCCACATAACCGGACTAAAAACCATGTAATTGGCTTAATTAACATTTACTGAAGGTCTCCAGTGTCAGCTTTTTTTTTTTTAATAATAGACAGAGGTCATTTTGTCTGGGTAACTTCAAGGGAAAAAAACAGGGCTGGTGAAGGAACAACTGGTTCTTGAATATCTTGAATACAATCTAATTTATTGATTGTTTTCCATGATAAGGTTACAATAAACTAAATATACAATGAACATACTTATTTCTAGACACATTTACTCATTTTAGCTTGAAATTGCCTTTATAAAAATGAACCCATGCTTTCAGGATTGCATTTCAGAACGACACGACTGCAACACACTGATGAAAGTGAAATGTCCATATATGGGTTATAAGACAAACAACAAAAATTCCTCTCTGATACAAAAACTATACAAAGAACCCTTGAAAAACCTTTTTATTTTAAAACCGTATCAGCAATTACTGTGGCACGGACACAGTTTCGCAGCAATTTGTGCAGCCTAGTTCCTTTCAGCTACTGTATGTACTGGAGCATATCATTGTGCTAATTGGCTAGCAACTTGTGATGGCTTGCTAACCATCTAGCAAAAAAATAATGATTGTGATGCCTTCTTGGTAAGTTCTTCTCCTGAAATACACAGTCATGTTGGACCTAAATAAAATTGAAACAGAGCTTAAGATGTTAGCGGGGGTTCCCTCAAGGGTAAACAGCTCTGCGAGTCAATGTGTTTGTGTTTAAAACGGTAATGAAATGCATCCGCAGCATGTCGAGATGGAAAGAGAGCTAAACTGTGCAGGACTGAAGACGCTGACACGTGGCATGACGCACATCTTTCCAATTTGTACAGTACTTCCCAGTTCCCATGTGAATGTAATGAGCCGGAGCTGATGGCCGACTCACACACCTCAGCGAGAGAACTGTTTGAAATGTGTTTACTAAGAATAGCAATAACACACAGTCTATCCGCTAAAAAAAACAAAAACAACAACAACTTTTTCCTCTTTCGTGGCTGAGCGCTAACGATGCTAAGAGCAGACTCCGCATATTGTACTTCAGCACCTCAGCACTTTCAGCAGAGCCAGTCACGGACAATTACACCGGCCAGAGTTTGTGTCGAGAAAACTAAATGTGCTTCGGGATGAACAGAATGGTGCTAAGATGGCAATGGTTTAGTGAAAAGATTGTGTTTGTTTTGCTATTTGCTGTGTGTAGCATGAAGAAGTGCAGTATGAGCTAGCTAGCTAACCGATGAGAGAGATTAGCAGGATGTGTGAGCCATGTTTACTCCTGATCAGAACCCATTTACTGGACTACTGAACTAGGGAACTCAGAAGGATGAGGAAAATCGTAAAATAGGAAATCACCTAAAAATCATAAACGCATTAAGCCTATAAAGGCGCCCTATGAGCAGTCGGTTGGTCCTGAAATCTGTTCCTTTAGCACAGCTGCTAACACTGCTAACGTGAAGGAGAAAAAAAATGTTTATTTAATGTTGTGAAACATCTGCGAATCATATTAGACATTATCCATTATGTTATAACGGCTAAAAATTCGTTCCCTCACCAGTCTCTCTTTTTTCCCCCCTCTCAAAGTTATAAGGCAGAAAATGATGCGAAACACAAGATTTTCCATCCTAAAGACAGAAAAAAACGATGGAGTGTTACAAAGTGCTGGCACTGGAGACTCCTTCTGGCCAATCAGACTTGAGAATTCAACAGTGGTGTGATATAAACATAGTTGTTTATATATATATATATATTTTAGAATAATTCATTAGAGTAATACATCCCCAGAGGCATAGGGAACACGGAGACCGCAGGCAGATGCTCGTACCTTCTGCCTTCTGCCACCTCCGCGTCCCCCTGCACCCTGCCAGGGCACTGGAACACTATAAACGGACGGTTCAGGACACATTTCACATCATTAGTGTGTTTCTGGAATGTGAAGGAGCTCTTACAGATTTGTTGGCTGTGTGAAGCATGAAGATGCCACAAAGGTCACAACCGGGGAAAAAAAAAAAAGAGGACTCAAAAAAAAGAGAAAAGGAATAAAATACACATGGAGTCAATTTTCTATCAAAAGTATTGCAGTGAATTTGTAACATTTCCTACATGTGAACTATAATTATAATTATGATATGCTTTACTTTGTATTTTAATTCCCATCACATGGCCTGTATCATGCGGATTGCCATTTTACGAGTTTTGCCAGCTTGTAGCTACTTAGTTTTAGCCCCACCCCCTGACCTATCCACTCAGCTCCACCCATCAAAGAGTACGAATCGTGAGATGTTTAGGTCAAAGCCTTTGTAGCCATGTTCGTTTTCAGTGAAAAATAGTTCAACGAATTCATAAATGTAGCCTGAAAGTGCATCAGTTGTAATTTATTATCGCAATGTGAGGAACATAGTGCAACTTGAGTTACTAGTGAAATGTTGATTTATAAATCGGATTATAGGTTTTTGATTAAATGGCTTTTGCGCACTGTACAAACGGACGTAAGGTGTGGAATCCAGGATGACAAGTCGCACAGCTTAGTATTGCATTATCACTCAGATAGCACACAGTTTAAAAGATGAAACAGTCAGTAGCTACAGTTCGTTTTTTGTTTTAGCCCCACCCCCAGGTCTGTTCACTTAGCCCAACCAATCAGAACACTGTATGTACATAGTTCATTTAAAACAAACTCACTAATGTTTTATAATCTGCCTCAGCCGCAAATTCTTTGGACACAAATTGTCATATTCACAGTCGGACTTAAGTACAAAAGTTATGTCACTATTAATAATGGGAAAGTTACGCGTATTCAGTGTTGGGTTACGCACATTTTGTATTATGGTTATTAACTCGCCTGTGACTAGTATTTAAACCACTGCACTATGTACATAGTTGTGTTTTTTTTTTTCAGTTAAACCAGGGATTCATAAATGTAGCATAAAGTGTGTAAAAAATTATGACAAACATAACACAAAATAGCTGTGAAATTTAACGTAACTTATGTAAGATTGCTAGGGAAAGTTAGAGTTAGCTGATTTGCTAATTTCATCCACTTACATACAAGTTCCAAACACTCTGACTAAACTTGTGGCTATGAGCTTTTCTTACATGTTAGAAAATATTAGCATCAGAGGCCTAATGAACATCTAAAGAAGCAAAAATCCGACACGTCTTGGCTGATCGACGTTTCAAGTGAAATTATGCACATTTCATTTTTCTTTTGAACTCATCTTTAGTTTGAAGGCTTAGACGTGTGCACAACATTTCTACACGTAACCTGAAGATGTTACAGTAAATTCTGTACCTGCAGCAGCTTACTAAATGTCACTTGTGCTTTTCTGAATGTCACATTTAAAAAGGCCATGCTGCATTAAAAAGCACGGAGCAAATGGGACTAAATTGAGCATTGATGTTGTTTTTTTTTTGTCCTTTTCCTGGTGCTTTTAAGTCTAAAAATATTCTGATCCTTCAGCGTGTGTCGATATAAAAATAGCACCAGGTCCATATTCCAAAAGCAGTCATGCTACTTAATAAACGCAAATAAAGCCCATCTGTCTGCTAACATGTCTATATATTTTTGTTCTTGGGAGCGAAGGTATTTTTAGATGCTCTGACCTACAGAAGGATTTTTCTGACTCGGAATGTCATACCCCGCATCCGAGCACACAGACAAAGCGAATTATGGATGATGATGTAGGCGAGGCAAAGTGGTATTGTTTGCTTATGTAAGTATTTATTTACACTCCGGCCCGACTGTGTTTAAATTACGGTAATCTCCATGCATCAGTCATTGGAAATTGTGGCCTGGAATGCATCTTGAACCTTAATCATGATGGTATGTTTTTAAAAAAATGAACAAATGTGCAATGTAGTGATCTGCATTTCGACTTTAATGTTGCTAAAAATAAATAAATAAATAAATAAATAAAAGACACAGCTTTGCTTCTCATGTCTGTATGTGTTTTGGAGTTAATGCTCCAGATAGCAGTAACTGTATCTGGATTCAAAGTTGAAGCGGACTTTAGTTAGTTAGTTAGTTAGTTAGTTAGTTAGTTCGTTCCTTCCCTTCAAGACAAGGGTTGATTTCACAGATTGACACGCCCCCTGGATTTGATCTCCTTCAAACCTCGAGCTGATACGTACCACATGCATCCGTGACACATCATCAGCAGCACTCAATAAATAAATATTACATCCAACGTAAAAGACTCTCAGGCTCTCGGGTACAACACTGCATCATGAACGAAATGCTGCTAAATCCTAGGAACATACGCTATAAAGAATGCATTTACATTCCATAAGAAGAGAATTATTATTTTTTTGCCTAATTACCCCTAGAAGCATGGCATCACTGCTAACACTGGGTTTCCATTGGCCTTTACACTCACAGACGACCCAAGAGTTTAATTCAGACCTGACGGAGAACCCAAGAACCAGAGATTTGAATAATCCTGAGACTACCAGGTTCAATTTGCTAGATGGACTGTTGTGCCTTTTTAATAACAGACCTTAAACCACTTTATTTCCTGTCAAATATCGTCTATCTTAGCCTTTTAGCTATTGAGCTGATGCTGATTGTCCATTTTATTCATTAAGTCAGTGCCCTTTAGGCCGATGTATAATGAGGATACTTTCTACTGCATCGTAGCTGCACTCAGAGAGAGAGAGAGAGAGAGAGAGAGAGCGCGAGAGAGAGAGAGCGAGAGAGAAAGCGAGAGAGAGAGAGTGAGAGAGAGAGAGAGAGAGAGAGAGAGAGAGCGTTTTAATGAATTGACATCATTTCCAGTCCATCTAGGATTATATACCTGATTGATGTTGGAGGTAAAATAAGTCCAGCCATCTTCCTCCTTCGACTCAGGAAAGGGTTAGACAAACCTCAGTGCCGGATGCGGCGATGTAACCGGATACGAATACATCATTCAGAACAAACAGATCAAAATACACTGAAAGGAAATACGTATTTGGACACTTGTGTTTTTGATATATAATATACACACATAATGTCTTTTGACAAGGACAAAGACTAAATCGGTCGAGAAGATGAAGCGCAACAAGCGAGTTCTCGGAGACAT
>CM074960.1:21261195-21281093 GCA_037577455.1 Pangasius macronema
TATCCATGGCCACTTTGGGCTTAAGTACAGTCACTAATACAAATCCTGGCATTCTGCTACACCTAGCCGGATGTTAGATTGGGTTCAGCTTTGTCACTGAGCACAGAGACAACGAAATGCAGTAGCAGTAATGTACAATCCAGTACAGTATAGTGTCTAATGCTAATGTTTTAATGTTCACGGTTACAAGCTGAGCTCAGCATTCGTACAGCTGAAGGGAAAAAGCTGTTCATGAGTCTTATTTTTCTCTCCGGTTTCTTTTTTCTTAATTCGAACACAACCCACAGGTGAAGGATGACAGATTGCGACAACACTCTCCATAAACAAACAGCATTCTCCGTCCTCATTTGTTTTCTTAAGTCTGCTCTTGTCTCGCATCTCCCAAAGGAAACGATGATGAGGAAACGAAAAGGCCAAGTCACACTGGAGAAGATTTATGCTGCTTTACAGGGAAGCAGTGACAAGTGCTCAGCGCCGTTTCTCCATTATGTCACCGTGTCAGTGTGTTTAGCAGGAGCAGACTCGCAGGCTTCCTGTGAAAGACAGCAAGCGTGTTCTTTGATAGCTTCCTGCAAGCGACACCAAGACGGATGCGGCCCTATCAGGCAGGGTGTAAAGCCTCACGGTGCAGGCGTGATGGGGAAGGTTTCGTCACCCCGAAGCAATTAATAACTCTGACTCCTGGCAAAATTAATTACGTTTGCTCTATCAGGAATTAGACAAGGCTGGAAAAAGCAGCAGCAGCTTGTGAGCTTGTGAATGAAGATAAGAAAGCTTCACCGTCTCCACATTCGCAGTCTGTCGTCGTGTTAATGTGTAAAGAGCATTTTAGGAATCATAATTGAAACATTTGGCCAAATCTGCCCGGTGTAACTAACCGGATTTCAATACGCATGAGTTTTATTAAAACACAAAATCGTAATCGAGAAATGGAAAAAAGCTCACATATAGTTTGACATTGATCTTCAGACAAGGGAGGATAAAACAAAACAGTATTCAGATGAAGAAGAGTGAACGTTCAGTCACAGGAAAGGCAAACGGTTACAATGCCATAGAAACTCTCACAACAGGAGATTGGCAAGACTTCGCAAAGTGTGTGCAAACGATGTGCTTTTATAGTTTATAGACGTAAAGAGGAAACGAGTAACTGATTAGAACTCTAGTGACAGATCTAACAAACACCAAAACAAAAATGGCAGTGTGTGTGTGTGTGTGTGTGTGTGTGTGTGTGTATATATCCTTAGCTCTATCCATAAGTTAGATGAGAGAGTTACGCACTGTTATGGGTGCAGTTTGCCTAAAATAGTCTTAGATGTGTCTCAGTTACGTGCGATTTTGACCTTGAACTTTTGTTCAAGGTCATTTTTATTGTGTGAAATCTCCTCAAATGAGGAGCAGTATTATGTCCAGCACCACTTTCGGACAATATGTCACAATATGTCATGCTGAGATTTATGTTTTGGCTGTAAATACACTCAAAAAAAAAAAAAAAAAAATAGAATGCCATTTGAGGCAAATATTAAACACATAAACATGACTGTATTCATTAACTGATAGCATTGTGCCCTAAAAGTGCATGCGAGGATACACCATCTTATTTGGAGACATCTCAAGGATCGAATTTTATATGGATAAAGTCATGAATTACCTTCATAAGCTGTAAGTGTAGCAGGTGAGTGCTTGGTCAGCTTATCCTTCACACCATTGGCACGTTTCCTTTACAGGAGAGCGCATCGAAGTAACACAAAGATATCACTTCATTGATCTAGCAAACCAAACACTGACTTACAAGCATGATAAAATGAATGATACCCACTCCCGTTATGAGTTCATGACCTCGATTTGTGGCTTCGTTAAGTTGCGTTCACAATAAGCCGTCAATTCAAAATAGGACAATGAAGCTGATCTGACTGGAATCCATCAGTCACTCAGCTAAGGTTCGGCTACATGTCCCAGGATTATAAATCACTTTGAATAAAAGCACCTTCCAAATGAATAACTGTAATAACTGTGAAAACAGAAGAAGTTCTTCAGATCTTGAGTTTGCAACAGAGAAACAAAAGTAGTGCTACCTTTTTATTGAAAAAAAAATTGGATTGGAATCAAGCCACAGCAGAGGAGAGATTATTTCTTTTCTCAGCTCGTGTTGTCGTTTTTCTACATTTCCTCGCTTCACCAATCACCGTCTGCGTGACAGAAGTGCAGACGCATCAGATCCATTATGCAGTCAGATGTACTGTATATTTAAATGCCGTGTGCCCAAATTGGCACATTTTTCCACTGGAGATGGATGCGCTCTAGAAAATCGGAGCATCGTGCAAATGAAACTAAAGCTCAGAGTTAAGGCTCCTGGATTCGGTCGACTGACCTCGCTGGAAGGACGACGCTCGCAGGAAAGGAGAGAGAAAAAACACGCACTGTAGTGAGCTACACAATACGTTTACATTCAGTGTTTACAACGAGGTAATTAGATGTTAAGTAGCTAGTATTTAATAATTAAGTCTGTGGTAATTACGTGTAATCACTGGGTTTGCATATTGGATCTTTAAGTACGTAGGAATGTGTGAAAATTGCCACTTATTATATCGCCACAATATACTGTATGAGAAGTGAAATATTAGTGCTTAATGCAGGATCCTGGATTCTGATTGGTCAGAAGGTGTTGAGGTGTGAACCTCAGGTTTATATTAATGCACTCAGCAGGTGTTACTCTACAACATTGTGTGTTTCTGACTTCATGAATGACTTTTGTTGTCTTATTAACTTAAAGAGAGAGAGAGAGAGAAAAGAGAGAGAGAGAGAGAGAGAGAGAAAAGAGAGAGAGAGAGAGAGAGAGAGAGAGAGAGAGAGAGAGAGAGGGAGGCTGGTTTGGTGGACGTCCGACGATATCAGATGTAATTAGAAATGGATAAAAGTCATGTTTTAATGAATAAACAGTGTAATTGCTGTGGTAGAAGAGGAATAAAACACCTTAGAACATCCCGCTAAAGGAAGCTAATCAACATCAGGCTTCACGTCACACCGTCGCTCGTCGTTTTCCTACAGCATCGAGTCCCCGAGTGTTTCGTTCCTTACGTACGACACATTGTTAACGCGCAGTGCCAAAACCAGACACTTCCTCCCTCACTTTCGCTCGCAGTCTGCCGTCTTTCCCCGCCAGCTTCAGCCGTAGCCAGTAATAGCAGCCGAGGCTTAAACAGACTGCTATTATATTATGACCTTGAGAAATCTATATTATGAGAAATGACGCTGCTGAGGCGAATGACGCTTTTCGACACGTGTGTGCGATCATTAAGACGTCGTGCGCTTGATGCAATGCTAAACTGGAGGCTACGAGCTTCACTTAATCGTCGACTCCTAGCTGACTGATTCCATTTTCTTGGAGAAACTATGTAGGTTTTATTTTCGTTCAAGGACGTAGCGATCAAAGCTTTTCCCGCGTTTGCGTTAATATGAAAATGGACAAGTTTGCTCTGGCTTCTTGGAATTCCTCTTCATTTGAACAGAGATGATGAAAATTGAATTGGATTCCTTTTTTTTTTTTCATCTATCCCTTCCTCCCGGCACATAGAAGAAGTTCTTTTTTAAATCAGCGAATGCTTTTAATATTAATGAGTGCTTAAAACTTAATGAAAATACTTAACACTCCATCCTGCGCACTTAATAAACAGCCGCACCAACGGCTTCTGCACTGATCTCCTTGACAATGTGTTAAACACAGAGAAGAGCACCGAGCTCCCCGAGCCGCGCCGAACAGACGGCCGTTTGGGGCCACTTTTGCGTTTAAGGAGCTCAGCGTTGGTTGAGAAGCGGAGCAGTGAGAATGAACGAGGCTGGAGCAGCTAATAGCGATGAGCGTCATTTCCTCCTGCCACGTGTCTAATCCTGGTGCAAAAAGGTCAGAAGGGCTTTGGACTCGATTCCAGTGTAATTAAAACGCAGGAAGCTTAATTAATTCACACGTAGCTCACTCAGTGTCCTGGCTTGTCATGGCCGTGATGACGAGATCGCACCTTCTTCGCTCCAACACACTTCTTCTTTTTTAATTTAGTCACTCCAGATGCTCAAGACGTGGTTCAATTAATTACGTACAGAATGAAACACTTCAGGACGTGCTGCTATCGGAAAGTAATCGAAGCCGGGGTTGTGTGATGAGGCCCAGCACGAAGCTGATTACTATCTTCCAATAACAGCGTACGTCAAAGTGTTTCGACGTTAACAATTTCTATTTATTAAAGAACGACACTACATACTTTTTATCCGTTTAGAGTTACCTTTGAATGTTGTGTATCCTGTTCTCCGCTAGAAACCGCTGTTCCCTCCGCAGCTCTTTTTTTTCCTTCTCTTGAAGTTAATAAGAAAACAAAACATGCAGCTTTTCACGTTACCAAGAAAAAAATCCTCTGTGCTGAAAATTTAGCAAACTAACAAGCACTGACACTGGAGACTCCTTCCATAAAATGTTACCTAACTGTTAGAAATCTGTTTATATTGAGCATACACAGATGAATGAGCTGTTGCTAGAGAAACACTAGTGTATTAGAACTAATATAAACCTGTGCTAGAAATAAACACCAATCAGATTCAAGAACATGAAGTTTAATGAATAAAGCTATGAAGCTTCGGACATCAGACATGCCTTGGCTGACGAGCTACGTTTAAAACATCAGCGTGGCTTGTTTGTGTTTCTGTGGTAAAGTTGCTGCAGTTGTCTCCAGCTAAAGACGTGGATTTCCTAACGATTATTGCTATTGATTGCTGAACTGCTTGCTAATTGAATTAGATTGGCAGCTTGTCAGACATGCAGCAGATCCTCCGGAGGCCAGCAGTCCGCCCGAGGGTTTGAAGCGGACGTGAGGTGCGGCGCCGAGCTGCTTCGGAGCCCAGCTGTGTGTGAGCATACGCCTCGTGCTGATCGTCAACAACGCACGGATTTGATTAGAGCTGTATCGATTCTTCTCAGGAGTCTCTTTTTTTTTCTGTATTCCGGGGACAAATCTTATGATCACATCCCTGAACAGAGATCACATGACCCGCTCACGTTTTAGGCTTTTTTATTACATTTATTTTTGCAATAAATAATTAAAGGTATAGTTATTAAAATGCACACATCACATTTAAGAGAATATAATCATCACAATATCATCATCATAATAATAATAATATCAGAATTATGATTAAATGTGTTAATATATCATAATTTGAGTAAGGAGTAAAACTCTGCATATGTTCTTATAGGAAAACAATCAACGACCAGGTGCTGTGGTGAAGCAGCGTGACTGTTGATTATTTTCCTCTAAAAGCACATCCCAGAGTGTTTTATTCCTCTTATGCCACAGCAGGCTGCCAGTGAATACAATGCTTTATTTATTAAACTACAACACATTGCACTTTTTATCCATTTACTGTTACATTTAATGGTGTGGAACATCCACAAAACAGTTATTATTTCCTGTTCTCACTTACGCTATAGCAGCTATAAACATGCCCTTGCCAGCCTCTCTCTCTCTCTCTCTCTCTCTCTCTCTCTCTCTCTCTCTCTCTCTCTCTCTCTCTCTCTCTCTCTCTCTCTCTGAAGCTAGGCTCAGCTCGTCATTTTACTGAGAAACCCCCCAAAAAACCGTAAACTCCTTTGTACTAATGATGTCGGAAAACATAAAGTTACAGCTCTGACACTGGAGACTCCTTACTTAGATGTTAAAAGAAACGGAAAAACTATTTTTAAATCAACAATTTGCTAAGCGCCTGGGAAACATAAACACTGAGCATATGCTAGCTAAGAGCTGAGGCTAGTGATGTGGCTACATACACTGTTATGACTCGAAGCATGATCCGCTAACCAAGCTAAAGGGGATGCTAGATTTTGAGAAACGCTAACATTGTGTCATATTCGATATTTAATCGTATTTAAGTGGTGAGGACCAAAAACATGAGCTCAGATTCCTAACAGTGGCTTTCTTGGGATCCAACCTCACAACCTTGAGATGCTTAGAACGGACTAACTTACAGTTTTAAAGCAACAACAACAAGGAGGTATTGGAATGATCAGAAACGCTCAGACGTGAGGGATTGGATCTCTGTAGACAACGGTAACCTTTTAAACTTGGGATGAACTATAATATATATTTTTTTAAATATAATGTGCGTCAGCCTGAAAATGTGAACCTGCCATTCTCACTCTAAAGCGTGCCGCGTCCTGGATGAACCCCTCCGACACGAGACGGTGGAGTGTGGAGAAACCTGACCTGGCGTGATCTTTCGCAGTAGCGCCTCTGTTTTTGTTTGACGCTGAGGGTGAGTCCATGAGAACGCCTCATGAGAATCTCCATGCATTCTTCTTCACATCTTAATGAGTGCTGCTCTACAGCTGCCCAAAGCTTCTCCCCCCAAAGGGGTCCAGCAACCCACAGTTTACAGGTCAGAGTTATTTTCCCTGTGTGGAGTTGTTTTATTTATTTATTTATTTATTTAATCACCATTGCAAACACATCATCATTAGCCTCCCTGAAGGACATTTTCCCCATAATTAACTGCCGTATCTAAATAACACCTGCGTTAAAGCGAACCCACGTACGCTCGTGCTTCCGCTTATCATCGCTAAACACTCCAGACGTTTGGCATAAGAATGTGTGTAATTCCTGTATAATAAGGTTCTTTATTGTCGTTGGATTTGTATGGAAGTTGTGCGTTATAGCTAAGTAGGTCAGAGCTTCATGCTTATTGGATGAATTTCAATCCAGACAGCGCAAACATACATGTAGGTCGAGTCAAAGGTCAGAAACGGCTTTGTATCAGTTCAAGGCTTAATCTGATTTAGATTTTTTTTTCCTTTGTTATATTGTTATTTAAATCCATCGTTGTTGATACGAGTCGTTCATTCATCATTTATGGAAGGAGTCTCCAGTGTCAGCACTACAGTCCATAAGATTCTCGGTGACGTGACAAACTGCAGGTGGGAGAATGACTGCTTAAAGCTGCTATATAAGGAAAACTTGTTACTCTAAACGGATAAAAAAAATATGAGGTTCGTTAATAAAGTAAAAATCGCAAACTGCTGCGATATACAGAACTGCTGTTATATGAAATGTAATAACTTTTCAGGTGATATCAGTAACTTCAGTAATCACACGACCCCGTTGTGATTATTCTCCTACAGCATGACACGGAGTGTTTTCTTTCTTACTTCAGATAAGCTACAGCTGATCCAGAACGTCTGTTCCTCGTGCTGTACCGTATAATATATGCAGAGTCATAAGCGTGTGGTATACAGCCGTGACGGGATTATTCGTGCGTCCGTCATCCTTCCTCTGACGGATGCCCCCGTCGAGCGAGGAACTTCATCGCAAGCTGCTGCGAGGACACTGAAATATGCCGTTCCATATGATATCCTTCCCTCCCTCCCTCCCTCAAACAGCCCTGGAGGAAAGCCAGGAGTGCTCAGTGGGCCAGCTGTTGATAAAGAAGGGGCTTAAAAAGATTCTGGCGAAACCAGGCTAGAAGCTAATTAGCTGGCCGGTGCAGTTTGAGCACGTCTTCAGAAGTCGATGTTGGGAATTGTGGTCTGAACACTTTGGTTAATTAGAGTTAGAGTTCACGTCCAAACCAATTAAAGCACGATGGCCAAAATGGTGGCCCAGAGAATTGTAATTGATCTTATTGGCTGTAGGTTCAGTCTTAGGTTAGTAGGTTTTCCATCAACTTGCATTGTTTAAATTTGAATTCACCCACAGGCGGCTCCAATGGGCGTGCCAGAAAAACAAATTCTACACAAGGTTGGGATGATGTTAGATGGAAATCGATCTTTCCAATAAATATTGATGTAGTAGAACAGACTCCACTCTTGAATACTGGGTCTCTTGATTGGGTTTCTCGATTAAGGCATTAATGTAATCATGATCCACGTTGGGCGTCAAACTCGAGGCAGATCTTCTGTAGACTTCCAAATAGACTAAAGGCAAAACCAGATGTTACTGAAATCCACATGTTTAGACCGGCTGTACAGTGAACAACTCCAAGCCGTAGTCCACAAACCTCGCACATCGTAAAAATTCTCGGGTACTGATCACCTCCTCACGCTCACGACTGTTTGTTCATGCGAGCCTGTTTACTGGATCACGCTGACTGACGACCTGAGCAGAGCAAGAAAGTCATTTTCTTTTATAGCTGGTCTATCGTTAGAGGATCTTCCGGCATGGCGAACTCGCGTTACTGAACAGTCGGTGTTAGGATTCGGCCGAGCTTTTACAGCGTGACGAATCTTAAAAGAATCAATCTAAAGCCGCGAATGATAAAGCAGCTCGGAAATGAGAAAAACCAGGATTCATTTAAAAGCAGGATTCATGACTTACAGTGTAGGATTATTCAAGGTGCTGGAAAGCACTGAGCCAAATACACACACACACACACACACACACACACACACACACACACACACACACAGGTCAACGAGTACACCAGTAAGTCTAATTAAGAGCAGCAGGTGGACAAACAGGAAACAGGTTCTAGCAGTGATCAGGGAAGAGCCTGAGGTCTGAGGTGATGCTCCTGCTTTGGTCGTGCCACTAGAGAACATCTGAGCCTGTTGATGTTCCTGATGTTCCTGGCTGCTTGGAGACTTCACAAATCAGGGGGACGTCAACTGGTGGGACGCGGTTTGGATACAGAACCAGCGGCATATGACGGCCAACTCGACCTTGGGAAACATGCTGTAGCTTAGAGGGAAAAAACGGATTTTGTTCCGATTATGAAGCTGCTTATTTGCTGTTTGATTTTCAAAGTTAACGGTGCTTTAAAGAGCAGGCCCACAGCTTTCAAACAGCACCTCTGGAACAATCAGACATTTTATTAGATTTTAAAACACTACATCTATTTGAAATGGAGGGATTTTTTCTTTTTTATCGACTTAAAATGAGGGTTAAAGATCAGACGTGGAATGAACTCCTCAGGAAAGATACAACCACGAGCCTTGAACCCTTAAAGATCTGCTTTCTTCTAAGAGTCGATAATCACCACAGGTAAAGACTGCGCCTGAATCAGCTCGACATGGACGTGTGTGTGCGTGTGTGTGTGATGTGTACTACTCAGGATGTTCAGCATGCAGTAATTGTGATTGTGTTTGCTCTTTGTGCTGTGCTGTATAATATGTCCAGAGCTGAATCATGCTATTGTGTGTGAAGTGTGAAGCCCACAGAGTCCTCACGCTTCCCGGCAGCACGGTGCAGACAGCGCGTTATCTCTGCTTCAGATATCAGGATGAGTGAAGATCTCTGTCTGATACAATAGGCGATGCCAGAATGAGCGCGTGCACACGCACACACACACACACACACACACACACACACACACACACGCACACACACACACGCACAGAGTTTGTATGCACAGCTCAGTCAGGATTATATTGTGGCACTGTTTACTATTTAATTGGATATATACAGTACACTCACCAGCCACTTTATTCAGAACATCCTGCTGCTGTTGAAGCCCATCAGCCTCAAAGCTGTGCATTGTGACATGCTTTTCTGCTCACCACGGTTGTAAAGAGTGGTGTTAGGTTTCCTCTCAGTCTGGCCGCCGAGTTCTCTAAATCAGCAAAGTGTCCAACACATCTTCTCTAAATCATCTCGCAGTCCAACACATCTTCTGGCTTAGGCCACGCCCACTTTGGGTTTAAATCCAAATATAGATCCGGATATTTGAAGCATTAGTGTCATTGTATTACATCCTTAACTCACATTACTCGCTGTATGCAGTTACCCAGAGTTCGCTGCATGTTCACATACTGGTTTCCTGAGATTAATTCCTTATTCTGATTTACAAATAAAAAATAAAATTTAAATTACCGAGCAAGGTGACAGGCTTCACACGCAGGAACATTTACAAGACATGTGTTTTTAGACAAATGAGAGTGATGACCGAACGTGGCGGAAAAGCAACAGCGTGAACGTCCTGCGAGGTTTGCTGTTTCACACAGCTTAACATGTTACAGCAAAGCAAGTGGATATGGTGATAATAGACGAGGAGCAGGAAGCAGCGGTGGTGATAGATCTTGCAGTCCCAAGGGATTGTGACATTTAAAACCCGGAGCAACACGTGTACTATCATGTCAGAGTGCTAAAAATGGACCACAATCCAATTAATACCTGCTCAGTGGTGGTCTTGGGTGGTAGAGGGGGGCCAAAACATTGTACAGATGGGTTACAGTCAGCAAAGTCGCAGGCAGCGTGGCTCATGTTCGGTTTACAGACCAGAAAAAAACTGAATTTACAGGAAACATCATCTCCATCATTCCCAGGGCAAGTAAACCCAAAACTGTTCCTTGAGGCTTGAGAATGTTTTTTCTGATGTCAGTTTGACACGGCTGTCAAGCTGACTAGCGCACACACACACACACACACACACACACAACCCATCCTCGTCACCCATGGCTGCCATCTTCAGCTCACTTCTTCACCACTTCACCACACATTCAATCACAGCTACTTAATTAGCATTTCGTATTAAAACCCAATGGATTGTTACACTGCAAACAGTAAAGTGTGTAATGAATTATTATCCAGCGTACTACTGATGCTGAATTCTGGGTTCTGATTGGTCAGCTGCAAACCACAGGTTTATATTAAAGCGCTCGTACGATACGTTATCGTTTCTATGGTAACGATCGGAATATAACATAAGGGAGAACACGAACTACCTGGACATTATACGTGGACATTAAATGTAAAAATGTCAATCTTCGACAAATTTCTCTGGTGTAAGAGGAGCGAAACATCAGTATTTGGCGTTACTGGGAAACGATCGATGGTGATTATACAGCACACCCTGAAGTGTTTTATTCCTTACTGATTGTTTAGGAAGTAAAAGTGAAGCAGCAGTACAGAAATGACCGCTGGACTGGATAGCTGCCAACTCCTCAAAACCCACCGAGCGATCTTTGAGATCTTTGAGATGTTTCTTGCGAAGCTGCCAAGACATTTCGCCAAATATTAGTACAAATGAGCCTTTTTCCGCGGGGCCCTTATTACAAGGAAGGTGACTGTAGCTGGAATTAAATGCCGCTCATTTCTTTTCTGCGGGACAGCACACACATGCGGTGGAGATATCACCTCACCGAGGAGCAGGGCATCATGGGCCATGCATCCACCCACGCAATATCCACTTCGCTCCAGCACTGCTGAAGTCCAGCGTCCGGTGTCCAGCTCCGCCTCCATTTCACAGGCCATTTCCCCACCATAAATAATCGATCCCTGATCTCCAGCACCTTCTCTCACTTAACCCTCGTGTTCTGCTTAGCACCAAGACGTCGATCTCCCATTGATCCAGGAGGGTTTTTTTTTTTTCCAGATTTTATAGCAGCAGTTAGGGATCAGGTAAACCCAGTAAGTCGTCACATTCGTCGGGTGCACAGATTACAGAATTGGGGCGACTAGTGCCACTATTCCTCCTGATTCACTCTGACAAATGAGCCATAGAGATATCGAACCACGTAATGACCTCAGGCAAACATCGAAAGCTTGGCGAGTCTACAGAACAAAATACAGGAGAAACAACGTGCGAGTGAATTTTAAATGAGACGATTTAACTGTGGATTTTAAAAATGTCCGCCTGCAGTGAGAAGCAACACATTTTTAAAGTTAAATATAGTGGATATTAAATTCCTGATTACTAAACAAACAATTGTACTAATTGTACAAAATAAACGAGGCGAGGGATGCAATAAAAAAACGAAAGGAATAAAACATTATTACAGGGAAATGGTGAACAAAGTGTGAGCAAGTGGAGTTGTTGTTACCAAGCCGAAGTTATTTTCCTATAACGGCGTGTCTCGAAGATCGTTAGGTTTTTTTGAAATTCGTCGAAGAATGACATCTTGTACCTTTTATCCATTTATGGTTACATTTAATGCTATGGAGCACATTCTCACCCACGTTACAGCAGCTGTAAACAGTCGTTCCCTCGCCAACCTGTAATTTTTCTCTCTGTGGAAGGGAATAAGATAAAAAACTCCTCCGTCATGAAGACATCTGAAAACGTCTGACTGGAGCAAAGCCGAAACACTGGAGACTCCTTCCAAAAACGTGAAACAGACGTGGCCTAGCCAATGATTAGACAAGTTTTTTTTTTTAAATCCATTTATATAAATACTTGCTGTAAGTTATTACTAAAGAAATGATATTCGACAGAGGCCCACTCTCAGCAGTGACATGCTCGTTATTAGTGAAGTCGTCAAAAACAATTCTTCATCGACGTGAGTATTTATTAAAAACCGAAAAGGGACAGAGCGGTGCCACTTATCCCAGCTGTGATTCAAATTTCACCGCTTTGTTTGGGGCAATTTATCTCATCTTGTCTTATATCTGAAGATAAATCAGCATCAGTTTCATCCTGGGTGTCCAAGCCTTCTGCAGCAAGGAAGATTAACCGCAATTATAATCGATGTGGACAGAGTAACGTTCCTCTGCGAATGCTTTCTGTTGTGTTCTTATAAAATATGTTATACCAGATTACAGTCTCCTCAGCAGCCATTAAAGATGTTTACAGCGAGGCGCCGGAGACGCTGATGTGCCACGGGCATGCTAGCCCGCTGAATAGTTGGGAAAAGAACAACAGCAACAAGCTTGAGGACGAGAAAAGATGTCACATTACTCTATGATGTTGTAGTTAAGAGGCTTATGAGACCAGGGGTCCTGTTTTTCACACGCAAGTTAACTGGATTTGACCTGCATGGAAGCAGACTTTGTAAGTTTGTAAGCTCAAACCTGGTCAGTAGCAGCTTGTATAACGTAAGCAAGAAGGAATCGTACTGTATATAGGTCATGGAATCATAATTCTTTCTATTTTTGTGCTATCAGCTGCTATTGAGTCCTCAAATCCATCAGTTTCATTCAGTCAGCCATTTTCAGCAGGCGCTTCATCCTGGTCAGGGTCATGGTGGATCTGGAGGCGATCCTGCTAACCCTCAGCACAAGGTGGGAGAGTTCACTGCACTTACAATCACACCTACGGGCAATTTAGCGTACCCAGTCTGCCTACTGCGTGCGCTTGGAATGTGGGCGGAAACTGGAGAACCCGGAAGAAACCCACACGAACACGTGGAGAACATGTGAAGCCCCACACAGAGAGGAACTCAAGCTCAGGATTGAAACCTGAACTGAGGCGGCAAATCTACCCACTGTACCACCTGGCCACGTTTTACTTTCGGTGTGAATTTGTGCTCTTGCGCAAAGAAAACGTCCACAATTTCATAAACATCACCACATCTCGACGATTTTGAGTGCAAGCACGAATGTAAAATAAATTCCACAGACCTGTTAGAACTTGCTGTTCCTGAACTTTCCACTGATACAACACATTAATTCTGAGTTGACTTTGGTGCTTGGGCCCCTGAATATAACAGCTTTGATAAGAATTGAAGGTACCCCAGGCTATGCGTCACGGATCCCTGGACCCCACTCTGAGATTCAGATGAGCATTCGAGAACGTAAAGATTACTAATTAATCATGAACAGAGTCTTGTGCAGGCTTGATGATCTCCTGACTTCGGGTTTAGCACCCGAAACTAAACCGTGCACACATCTTACTTCATTATTCACAAAATGTCTGCCATTGTCAGCCACTCAGTCTCACTCAACTCAGTCACTCAACTGGTTCTCTGGATTTGAGGAATCACACATTATGATAAATCAACGTCTCCTCACAGAAAACATCACCACAACAGTGATTAAACACGTCTTTTAACCCGTTTCTGTGGAACGTCCACCGTCCCTGTGACAGAGCCGTTACTACAGAAGCGAGAACGTATCAGAGTGAGCGCATTAATATAAACCTGGGCTACAGTCCGAGCTGTGACCAATCAGAATGGAGAACTCTACAGCGCTGTTTTGAGAGATTCACTTTATCAAAAGCTCCTTGGCGATATTTAGACTCTTTTCCGTGGAAATTCCCACCACGCTCATCCTGATAGACAGAAATGAATGTTCTGTTTAATTCCGCCTCATTCCTCCAGCTGAAGAGCTTCACATCTGCATGCAGAGCTGTAAATTAGGCCCGGCTTCGGGCCGCCCCTGCACATCTCCGTCTCGCTGAGCCGTCTTTAGATTCGTTACTCAGCCATCAATCATCTGCACGCTGCCAAAATGGACTTTTAATTGCAGCAGTCAGAATCCAGAAGCAGCAGCTGAGGCTCCCGTCACACAGAAGAACAACAACAACAGCAAAAAAAACCCCTCGCCGAGTCTCAGCCTCACCTGCGTACCTGTTGAGTGACTCAGTTATCCCAGTGGGCCAGCTGAGCCCGGGCCAAGCGCAGGCCATCGGAGGAACATGCCCGTGAAAACAGCAGCTAAATCTGGCAGCTGCTGGAGAGGTGAGGCTGAGACAATGAGCTCAGAGGACATGATGGACATGGGGTACAGAGAACGAGAGCGAGAGACATGCAGCGAGAACAAAGAGAGAGAGAGAGACAGACAGAACAAGAGAGTGAGGTCTTTCTAAACATGCTTTAGAATTTAGCTGTAATTTATACATCACTGCAGAGCTGCTAACAAGAAAGATTCATGCAGAAGGATGGAAAAAGAGACAGAGAGAGAGAGAGAGAGAGAGAGAGGGGCCAAAGAGAGGATGAGAGAAAAAGACAGACAGAGGGTGAGAGAGAGAGAGAACCTGTAAAAGAGAGCGGTGAGGAGAGGGTGAGAGAAAAAGAGAGACAGTATGAGGGTGAAAGTTGAGACAGAAAAGGGAGATACAGAGAATGAGACAGAAAAAGAGACAGAGAGACAGGAATAAAGGAGAGACCTAGAGGGAGTGTGAGATTGAGACAGAGAGAGAGAGAGAGTGGGTGAGCCAGAAAAAGAGACAGAGTGAAAGTGAGAGACTGAGATCAGAGTGAGACAGAAAGGAGAGAGGCAGAAGGTCAGAGAGTGAGACAGGAAAAAGGAGAGGCAAAAAGAGGGTGAGAGACTGAGACAGAGAGTGAGACAGAAATAGAGATAGAGAGGGTGAGAGAGTGAGAGAGAGAGGGTGAGAGATTGAGACAGAGAGTGAGATAGAGAGGGTGAGAGATTGAGACAGAGAGTGAGACAGAAATAGAGAGAGAGAGGGTGAGAGATTGAGACAGAGAGTGAGATAGAGAGGGTGAGAGATTGAGACAGAGAGTGAGAGCAAAAGCGAGAGACTGAAAGTGAGTCACAAAAAGAGAGACCACGAAAGACAAGGAGAGAGATTGAGACAGAGAGTGAGACAGAACAAGAGAGTGAGACCAGGAGATAGACTGAGACAAGGAGAGACAGAAGAAGAGAGAGAGTGTGAGAGAGAAAATGAGGGAGTGAGGCAGAGACACAGAGGGAGTGAGACAGAGAGAGCAGTATATCATTCTCAGTAAGTGAATTATGGCTCTGCTGTAGTGGAGGACGTGACCTGCTTGATAGTATGCCAACACACTCATACTCGCACGCACACACACGCGCACAAACACACGCACACGCGCAGAGAACCACATGACAGATCACACACGTCTGTCTCACTGTCTCAAGCAAATGGGATGTCTCAGTGTGTGAAGGAGTGACACTAGCACTACACTGGGGTGAGACAGGTCAGAGTCAGAGTCAGAGTCAGAGTCAGAGCCCAGGACAGACAGAATTACTGAGAGACAGAAAGACCTGAAACCTTTCTGAGCAATGTGTCTTTCTCTGTATTCATCTATGTAGAGGAGCGCGTGTGTGTGTGTGTGTGTGTGTGTGTGTGTGTGTGTGTGTGTGTGTGTGTGTGTGTGTGTGCGCAGTGGTGTACAGGTACAGGTCATTCACATCCTGCATCATGTTAGTTTGTACTTTTTTCATTTTGTTTCCTCTCACATTGGTGCAAAAGTGACAGAATTGAAGAAGAAGAAGAAGAAGAAGAAGAAGAAGAAGAAGAAGAAGGATAATAAACTTGCCAGTTCTTTGTCCATAGCAACAACATGACAACTTTACACCCACACACACACACACACACACACACACGCACTTACACACACTTCTCTGTTAATGACTGTGATAACATCACTGATCACATACAAAAAAAGAGCTATTAATGCTAGCCCCGCCTCTGGCCCCGCCTCTGGCCCCGCCGCTAACCCCGCCCACTCACTCATACTAACCCTGTTGGTTGTGCAAGACTGGAAGGTTGTAGAGCTGGAGAGCAATCTATATGCACTGTAATGCGCAGTTAGTTGACATTCAGTGTGTGTGTGTGTGTGTGTGTGTGTGTGTGTGTGTGTGAGAGAGAGAGAGTGAGAGTGTGACAGAGAGAGAGAGACAGTTTTACTTCACTGAGACTATAAACTGCAGAGAGAGAGAGAGAGAGAGAGAGAGAGAGAGCGCATAGTGTACATATGGAGAAAGAGAATCAGAGAGGGATATTATCTACATCAGGAGAGAGAGAGAGGGAGAGAGAGAGGGAGAGAGAAAATACTTAGGGTACATATGGAGAAAGAGAATTAGAAAGAGAGATTATTTACATCAGCATAGATAGATAGATAGATAGATAGATAGATATAGTATATATAGTCTACATATGGAGAAAAAGAATTACAGAGAGGGGGATTATTTATCTCAGAATAGATAGATAGATAGATAGATAGATAGATAGATAGATAGATAGATAGATAGATAGATAGATAGATCAACTCTTCCTCCCATCCTCAGCAGCAGTAACAGATGTATAAATGATGACAAACCTGCGCGTGTCCGCCGGTGAACCTGCTGCTCGAGCCGAGCGCGTGTCCTTCCCTCATCCGGTCATCTCGGACAAATAAAGCGCACGAACGCGCCTGAATTCACGCACCCGCGCGCTGTTGATCATTGAAATTGCGGGTTTGTTGTTGTGTTGTTGTTGTTGTTTTTTGAAATTCTTATTAGAATTGATATTAATCCCTGTGAGTGAGTTGCGCTTCAGCTCCGCGCCGACGCACCGCGCATTTTCACCCCGGCTTCAATTTTTTATTTATTTATTTATTTTCCGCCAGACGCGCACGCACGCGCCACTCACCGACGCGCGCGGGATCCTCTACATGTCCTGTGTCCTGTGTCTGCGGCGGCACGACTCGGTGCTGATGTTCACATCCTGCCGTTACATTCCCCTCATGTCCGCCGCCGGTGCCTGAGCGCGAGCGAGCGAGCGGGCGAGCCAACACCGGCGCTGCTTTCGAGTGACTCACTGACTGCGACTGGAGGCGCGCGCGCCGTTTACCGGGGAAGCGTCACCCCCTGCTTCCGCCCGCGCGCGCCGGTGAGAAAGAGCCGCGCTACGACGCCTCTATACTGCTGCTGAGGTGGGTGAGGGAGGGAGGGAGCGAGGGAGGAGGGCTGGAGCACCGGGGAAATAAAGCAACAACCGTCGCGATGTGTCACTAAACCGGTACTTAGCAGTAGCGCTGAGACCACTGCTCAGGTTAATCGTATTTAATCGTATTTAATTTGCAGTGGCGTACTACTGTATCAGCTGAGCTTGACTGGTTAATTAGTCAGTGCATGTCTTTTTACTCATTATACCGCCTCCGCTGCTGAATTCTCGAGTCTGATTGGTCGGAATTTGTTGATTAGTTTTCTATAACAGCAGCTCTAAAATCACAGGTTCATATTAACACACTGATTCTAATAGTAATGATCGTTTCCATAGTAACAGCTCACTCACAGGGACTCAGTACATGAACGGAGTTATAGACAACTGTGTGTAACATTGATGGAAGGAGTCTCCAGTGTCAGTGCTTCGTAACAGTGCTGTGTTCAGGACAGAGCGGTTTACGCTTTGTGGTGGTTTCTCAGTAACGTGACAAGACGTGTGTGTGTGTGTGTGTGTGTGTGTGTGTTTTTAATTACCTTCATGAAGCTGATGAGGGAACGGTTGTTTATAGCTGCTGTAACATAAGTGAGAATTTGTTTCATGGACGTTCTGAATGTAACTCTAAACAGATAAAAAGCGTTATAATTTATTAAACAAACAAAAAAATTTCAAATCTTTGGCAAGTTGACGTGAGGAAGAATAAGAGGAGTAAAACACTATGGAGCGTGCGGTTACACATACAGGACATGATGAAAGGAACATCAGTGCACAGCAGACAGATGTTAATTACAGATGTTAGCATTGACGCTGTATAATTTAATTTACAGTTTAATACTTTTAACTTGAATATGATGTCAGTAACAACTGTACGATCTGGAAGTTCAGTTATAATAAAAGAAAACCTTAACTGCTTGATACAAGTCCAGTAATCAAGTCTAATGAATATAGAGTTTAAATAAACAACACAACTGAATGCGGTATAAATAAATTCATATATGCTTTTACAAAACGTGAGTAAATATTGATTAAATATTGATAGAATTAGTCTAAAGAGGAGGAAGTGCCTGTATTATTCCGTTGATTTCATAATAATAAATAAGAGTTGTTATATCTGACCTGCTCCTCACCTCACCCTGAACCTGTGACCAGGTTTAATTCAATGACATTTTTAATTTGTAATGTTGCTTTTCTCACACTAATGCAGTAAATAATGTTAGGCAGAGGAACATCACTGTGATTTTAATACGATGTTGTTATTATTTCCAGCATGAAATTTATTTTCATACTGTTTATTTTTATTTTGCTGCTGCAGGACCTCACAGGAAATGGAGGAAATGGACATGAGTGAAATTTGCAAATGAGCCCAGGAACCAGTCACAGGCTCACCTGACAGTTCCACCACACACCACCAGAGGTCCTCATCACCGGACACTCCGGAGTCATCTGACCTCTCATCTGCTCATCACGTCCTCCTTTACTCCACCTTTACGCACTGACAGGTTTCATTGGGTAAACGCGAAGTCTTGCCTTGTTTCCGGCTGAATTTCTGACTCGTTATATCCCATGTTTGCTTCCCGGATTCTGATCCTGGATTGTTTATCAGTTAATGCCCATTGCAGAACAGGAAATTGCAACATATACTGTATAATAAATCACTGAAATATTACATTTTTGTCTATATCATGCGACGCTAAGACGCTAAGACTCTTTCTTCTATGGACAGTTTTTTTTCTGGAGTTGTTTCAGAATAGATTTTTTTTTGCCAGAATTCAATCATGAACTCGCTCTGAATGGCTCCACCGACTCCACATGTCCAGGATCGTAACATAGAGCGCCGTCAGTCCCAGGGTCTTTCAGCCGTCATGTTTATGATTAAACCTGTAGGACAAATCACCTTGGCCCAGTCACAAGCCGCAGCTAAAGACGAAAAGGCGACGTGCTCGGAATGGATTATTGATCAGAAAAGCACTGGGGTCGTTCCCATAGTTCACTACACAGAGAGTAAGCTAGCTGGAAGTCCACTCACATCAGATTACAGATCTCCGCTCGTCCCGCTGCAGCTGAGCTAACGCCGTATGAAGTGTTCCACAATCTCTTCACACACACACACACACACACACACTCTCACACACACACACACACACACACACACACACACTAAGGTCTAAAACCCAGAGAGTACTATCAAGACCTCTTTTGATTTCATTACCTATCAGTAGGTAATACAAAGTTTGAAAAATGTAATCTTCATTACTCAGGAATACTTTACACGTGAACGCACCACGTGTTGTGAGGACGTTACTGATCTTTTCGCTAGAACCTGTTAAACCCTAACAGATCCTATTTTCACTGATTGAAAACCTGACGAGAGGATACAAGTAGAACCGCTTTAGAAATTGAGAACCATCCAATGAATCCTCGAGGAATTTTATTTATTATTATTTTTTGATTTAAAAAAAAAATAAGCCTTTCCTTTTGGCTCAACAGGCTGTTTGTCATAAATTCTTCTTCTTCTTCTTTCGGCTTTTCCCTTCAGGGGTCTCCACAGCGAATCATCGCTCTCCACCTATCCCTATCTT
>CM074960.1:21281193-21286193 GCA_037577455.1 Pangasius macronema
TAGCTCTGACTCCTGCCTCTTCCTCAGTGCCACTGTCTCTAAACCATACAGCATGGCCGCTCTCATCACTGTCTCCTACACCTTCCCCTTGATTCTCGCTGTTGTCATAAATGATTAGAGTCAATTACACAACGTAATAGTTCGGCAAAATTAGCCAGTGAACTAACATTAGCTAACTAACATAACGTTGCTGTAATGCGTAATCAAAAACTAGCCAGGTTTGCTAGAAAGCTAGCTAACATTAGCTAAGCTATTTTATTTTGGATTTAAAATCAGGAGTTTGTTAGCGCTCTAGCTAACTGCTATAATTGCAACCTGTACTCCACTTAATGCTAAGCAAGCTAGCTACATTTAGGAAGCAGGAACCGCGTTTAGCTAACAGGCGAGCTAAATGTATGTGAGCTTTGATCTGTGATTTGCCTCATGAGATTGAACTGAAACACATCTGTCACTTGACAAATCCAGGACTTGCTTTAGAGTGCAGCAGGTATCAGGTAACCTGCGCTGATCTACTGTACGTTATAGCAAAACCAAAAATCCAAACACAAAAGCCTGTCATCATTCAAACCGAATCTCCTAAATCTCTCCAAAGAAATATACTTTTTAGAGCTTGAACTTCTAAAGTAGTTCAAATATTCTAGAGGAGTTCTGGGATATATTTAGGTCAACATCAAAAGCTTCGATTGCAGCTCTGACACAGATGGGAGCTGAAAGCAGCAGGGAGAGTGAGAGAAAGATGAACAGCCGGCTTCTCCACATGCCTCAAACGCTCTCCTCGGCAGCTCCCACAACCTCTAACAAAGCTCGGCGCACCCGGGTCACAGCGCCGACATGCCGCGGGTCTGTTCTACCTGAGCCAAGGAGCTCGGAGCAAACAATAAAGTGGACAGTCTGGATCAGTAGGGATTTGATGAAACTCAGGGTTGGACAGCAATACCTTCAAAAACGGATATTTCTTTAAGCAAATGAGACTCCATACACCGAAATATCAATAGTATGATGTTAGAATTAACAGTATTTCACTCTTAAGTTTTACTCCAAGATGTTTATTTAGCATTTGTGGAAGGAGTCTCCAGTGTCAGCACATGACAGCACATGACAGAGGAGTTTGTAGCATCTTGATAACAAGCTGATTTTTTTTTGTTTGTTTGTTTTATTAACATCAAGAGAAAAAGAGAGAGAGCTGATGACGTAGTGACTCATGCGAGCGCCCGATAACAGGAACTGACTCGTTTCACGGATGTTGTTAGCGTCGGCAAATCGCTGCGCTCGAAGAGGAATAACAGACTTCAGGACTTGCTGTTATTGGAAAATAATCAACTTTGAGGTTGTAACAGTAACTGTGGTTCGCCGTATCGCCCCGTCCTTGATTATTTTCCTCGCCCCTTTTTATTGTAAAGGTTTTCAGCAAATGTTTGCTAATATTAAGTAGGGCAAGTGGATTTGTGTTTCTTCACCCGTCTGAGAGGTATCATCATCCCTTTCCCAGACAACAATGGCCACAGTCTGGTTTGAAAGAGGAATAAACTGGATCAACTGGACCCAACCATCTCTGAACACAGGGGGAGGATCCACCACTTATCTTGTTATATAAGCTTCTTCGTGGTTCCTCATAAGTCCTGAGAGATGAACTTTGGAAAGACTGGAACATTCCTAGTTTTTCAGAATAGTAGGACATTCGTGTCTCATCAAGGCGTATCCCTGCTTCATTCCCAACGATCCAATGATCCAATGATCCACCACGTTACTGAAAGAGAGCGACTGAAGCGTATTCGGCGCTTTGCTGCTTGTCGTCAACCCAAATGGCAGACAGGTAGTAAACAGGAAGTAGTGACAGATGAGTGTGCTTATTTTGCTGGAACACCTCTGAGGAAAACCATACAGAATCGTCGGAGGATGACCCATGTATGGTCTTGCCGATCGTTTTTTTTTTTAAACGTGCTCATCAGGTCAATTCGCACGTCGTCATACATCACACTTCATAAGGGAACATAAACCAGGCTTAACATTTTCATCCTGCCGCTTTCACAGCAATTCACACCTTCATACTTCAATGTCGTTTGAGTTTCTTGACGTCGCTGGTGTGAATCACACGTAGAGGTTTAAACGCCAGTAAGATTTCACACCACTTAGAGAAGCTGATAAAGCTCCTGGGTTGGGTGGAGACGCATTCTTTAGGAATAAACCGTCACGTCAAGTTTCATTCACTAACTACTGCTAGAAATTCGGTTTTGGACACACACATTTTGAGTGAAAGACAACATCCTATTTTTATATTGTGGGCTCTTAAATATCTGTATAACTAACTAAATTAGTAGCGATATGAAAATGCTTTTTGCGATATAAAAACACACCACTTTTTAAAATGTTTATTCGTAAAAAAAATACACAGTTTGAGAGAAATTGAATTAATTGTTTATATGTGATTAAATAAACCCAGTGCTTGCTGTGGAGTTTCTGGCCCCTTCTGCGTCTTATGCACAAAATGTGGTCGTTTTTATAATAACCTGCTTAATAATGCATTTTCACATCCAGCTTCTCTCCTCAGCATTTCCTCTCATCGTCTGCGATTCCACAAACCAAATGATTACAGGCTGAAGCCGAGGCTGGGGCCTGATTGAAAAGCCGTACAGATAACTACACCGCTCTCATCCAGGTTTCTGAGATTGGAGCGACGTGAACCCATTACCCTCCGACTTCACACTGGCTCGTAAATAACACATGCTTGCAGAATTGAACCAGGGAGAGGCGGATAAATGTTGGGGTTAGATCTTTTAGCCGTAAGATAACAGGAAAGGTCAGTGGGGTGGTGCATGGAGTGGTATTAGAGGCTGGTCAGAAGGGGATGGAGGAAGTGAATTTGCCTCTCAGAGTAAAAGTGGAGGTCAATAGATGGACAAATATTACTTACACCCAGGTATGAGTTCCAGGGTGAAGTTCTTTATCAGCATTGTGATAAACAGGTTGAGAGGTTTGGACAGCCAGAGGCTCAATATGTCACATGGATGGGCTTAGAAAGAGTCCCAAACGGCATGGAAAGAGCCTTACGTGCAGAGGGCAGGAAATTACCATCTAAAAGAATCGTCTCTCAGGCAAAGAGCCAGAATGAACGTTCCTCAGAGACGCCTGGGAGTGGAACAAGACGGAGAGGCACGTCCTGTGGTAATAACGTCAGACGGCTAGGAGAAATGAAATGGAGATGCACAGAAACCGAGAAGCGCAGAGAGAGAAACTAAACGAGAAGCTGCTAGTAGCACAAGAGGAGCTCGGGGCTATCCACACTTAAAGACATCTACGTCTGCTAACTGGCTAGGTTTAGGCTAATTACCAAACAGGTTAAAGTATTCGTTGGCTGATAGTCTTGAAATATGGCATAGCCCACTGCTCAGGCTCACATTCATAACCGGTGTCTGCCATTGTGTTGCAATTTTGTTGAAAAAATTGCATCAGACTGCATCAGACTGCAAATTGCTAACAAGTCTGCAAAGTCAGTTATTTCCTGTCCTTAATTATTTTTTTGTAAACTCCTATTTGAAGACTTTTCAGTCGGAAAACTTAAAGTTACACCTTTACCTCTGACTGTTACAAAGCGCTGACACTGGAGACTCCTTCAATAAATACTACAACATTTCACCACACCTGTAAACAAGCCGTTACTATAGAAATGAACCTGTGATTTGGAGCTGCGCTACTGTCAGATCTGATGTTATAGAAAACGAATCAACACCTCCTGACCAATCAGAGTCGAGAATTCAGTGGCACTGTGGTATTGGGCGGAATAATGAGTAACGAACGTCGATATCTTCCTCTAGTCAGTCAGAGGTTCTGAGCCGTGTTCTGGGCTGTTTCCGGGTTCTCCCTTGGTTCCTATTGTTCTAGCTTTTCACTGTGAACTTGTGAGTATGGCTTTGACTTTGTCAGCCCTGACCACTCTCCTCTGGATTCTGTCGTGTGGATAGTATCTAATAGAAAGACTCAGCATGTCCATCTGACCCCCTCAGGCTCCCTGATCGTTACACAGAGGCTGTTTTTTGGATGTAATATTGTTATCGCTCTCACATATGACTACCCCTGACTGAACAAACTCTCACATGCTAACTGAGGTTTTCTGCCCATCGTCCCCCCATCACACAGCACAGCAGGGATGAGGATAACACGGTCAGTCGCCTCTCAGCATGGCGTCCGGCAGCAGTGTGTGGGAGAAAATACAGCTTTCACACACTTCTCACACAGGCTCTAATGGTTTCCAACAGCAGAGTCAAACATTCGGTTCAATATGCAGTTAATACCCGAGATGGAAAGCACTTCAACCAGTCGTACTTTGGTGCTGTGCTTAAATATCATTTCAGTCGATTACATTTTTATATTTTTACATGTGCGACTCATTACGTTTTAATTTCGACCTTCCAGGTACTTGTTACAAATCTTCAAGATCATGACTCCAATCAATTGGATACCAATTCCATCATGCGATTTAACTTTATCTATTAGCTTTATTTATTCTTGTTGAATTCTTGAAGTTCTCTGTTATTTATCATTTACGAAAGGAGTCTCCAGTGTCAGCGCTTTGTGGTTTTTGTCGGTTATGTGACACGCTGCATTTTTTTTGGTTCATATTAACGTCAAGAGTGATACAAAAGAGAGGCTGGTGAGGGAACAACTGTGTATAGCTGCTATAATGTAAGTGAGAACAGGAACGGACTTGTTTTGTGGATGTTCTACAACATTAAAGGTGAAAAATTGGTGAAAGATGATTCCTTACAGGTTAACTGGATAAATCTTAGCTTCCAAAACCTTGCTGATAGGAAAATGCCTTGTGGTGGAGCTCTACATCCCAGAGCCGTTCATCGTTTCCTCAGAGAAACCACCAAAGAACCTTTAACAGTTTCTACATTTTTTCGAAGACTGGAGATTTATGCAAATCACACGGAGCTCGTTTTTCTGCGTGGATTTTCCAGTGTTCTCAGAGAAACTTGTTTGAAACTTGTTTGAAGGGTGTA
>CM074960.1:21291193-21297951 GCA_037577455.1 Pangasius macronema
AATTATGGGCTAGCACAGAGCCGGCTTCCTGGAACTGGAGCAGGTTTTCCCAGAGGACTCGGCTTCTTCATCTGCGAGAAGTTTGCCAAACGGTAGCCTCGCGAGCAGTGCTTTCTGTCTTTCTCTCCCTCTCTCTCACTCTTTCTCTCTTTCTCTCTTTCTCACAGATGGCCTTCAGAGATCTGGGCACCATCATGCTGCGTTGTTGCTAAATCCAACTAGAACACTTAGGACCAAAAATAAACATGGCTCCTCGATTTCAGTCTCATTTCAAACGAACAGTTAATTACAGCGGACTTCTTCTGCACGGGAAACGGGCCGGGTCAGAAACTTTACCAAGGTTGGTAAATAAGAGCTCACAGGCTTTTAGCGCTGAAGCATTTGCCTGGATTAGCGAAGGCTTTTGGGGAGGATTTCAGATGATATTTCGTCCCAGATAAGAATGCTCCATTCACTCAGTCTGGTTGTGTAACTTGTACATATAACTGGAAAATACACGAATGATAAAATGAAGGCAGCGGAGATGCTTTACGATTGGTTGAAATAAACAGGATGGAGTTTGTGGAACCTCAGAGTGGAGGAATTCTCTGCAGAATAATGCAGGTTCTTTCATATTAGTCTTCATCCCAGATATCGGCAGAGGAAGAGTCTGGGAACGCTTTTCCACTAACAACGTGCTCATTGGATAAGTTTTCTGATAGGAAAACACTCTTGTGAGGTTTTTGTCACTGATTCCCGCTTTGCATCACAGTTCCCATGGTAACAAACGCCATGTGCTCATGTTTCGGTTCCTGTTTTAGTCCTGGCTCCACCTCTATCCTGTCATTGGTTTGTTCCTCTATTGTGAGCACCTGTTCCGTGTTAGCTCATGGATTTGCCTTGTTCTCTGCTTCTCAGTTTCTGGTTTTGATCCTGCATGTGTTTTTTCGCTTTTGTATTATGAACTTTCCAGTGTTCTTGTTGCCTTCCTGGGCTCTGACCAATGCTGTGGAGTTTGGCGATGATTCTTGGATTGCACGTACTAAAACACACCGAGTTGATGTATTTGTATCTCACCTCCCACATCCGCACGTTACAGTACAAACCTGAGCCAGTGTACCACAAAAATACGGTTCTTGGACACCCAGATCAGTATGTTTCCATCCCCAAAATTCTGCTGCAACCAAGAGAGGGTGGCTTGGTTAGAGAGAGTTTGTCACCATGGCAACAGCTGTGGCAATTCAAGTCATTTACATGAACATCATTAAAATGGGATTTAGAAATAATTACTGGAAAAAAAATAAATAAGATGACCCTGGTTTGTGGTTCTGTCCTGAGCTCGGGTTGCTGACTGTACGTGTTTCACATGTCCTCCCCATGTCCATGTGGGTTTCTTCTTGGTTCCACGTTGATTTGTCAACTTTAAATTGCCCCTCTGTGTGAATGCGTGTGCACATGTTGCCCTGTGATGGACTGTTCAAGGTGGATTCTTGCCTTGTGCCCAGAATTCCTGGGATACACTCCGAATCCACTGCGACTCTGACCAGGATAAAACGCTTACTCGAGATGAATGAATGGTTCGTGGAGGAAATAACCATTTTCTGGCAACTGCATCAAACTGACAGGGAGCTCCATTGCTAACATTCATGCTAACAAGCTCTGTTTTAGCAGCTACACTTTCAAAACAAATAGAGTTAGCAGATAAAAGCATGTAAAAAATCTCTCATCATGTAAGATTGCTGCCTATAATGATGTCTTTTACTGTGTGGAGACAATAAAGGCTCTGATTTTAGATGGTATAAAGCTGGAAATGCAACTTCCACATTTCATTCATATCCTGGCCCAAGGATCTTTCATTTCCTAGACATAAATGGGGAAAAAAAAAAATTCCCAACCACAGATATCACAGCTACTGTGATTCCAGACTTTGTCTGACAGCTCATCGTTTCCACACTGAGTCAACACACGAGCCGATCTAAACCGAGATAAATACTGAAATTAACTCTACGTGTATTGAACCATCAATCCACCGACCCAACCTGGAGTACTTTCTCATCGACACCGTGTGAGAGGTTCATATTTTACTGAAACTAAGCCACGGTGCTGTTGAGGGCAGAATTTGTGGCTGCTTGTTGGACAAACTGGATAAATGTCCAGGGTTCCCCATAAAGCACGGGAATGTGGCGTAGCTGTGCTCCGAGCTGGAAGACAGACTCAGATGTGAAGTGATCTGGGCCATATAACAACCGAGGCTCTTCATCTGAAGCGAAACTGCTGGCTGTGCTCAAGAACCTTAACTTCAGCGCACAACTGGAATTTAAGCTCAAATCCTTAAAGATGGATACCACAGTGCTGTTGAATTCTCATTTCTGATTGGTCCAAAGGTGGTGATTAATTCTCTATAACAGCAGCTTTGACAAGATACTTATTTTTGACAAATGATAAACAAAAAAATAGAGAGAGAGAGAAAGAGAGAGAGACATGTAATGTAATTGATATGAAGTTTTCTGTTAACATTAATGGAAGGAGTCTCCAGTGTCAGAGCTACAGCTGTAAGGTTCAGTTTTCCACCATGACATTGTTAAGTGGCTTAATTTCCTAGCTTCTGGGATCGGTTGGAGAACTTGTGGCCGTTGTTGTAGCATATAATAACACACTATGAGCTTCTACTCCATTTATCTTGTACTATCCTGCTATGGTGAGCGGATTATGAAGCGTTTTGAGTCGCGAGTTTTGCCGGTGAAGCCTGGCGAGATCAGATCAACTTATATCTATGAAAAAAACTGTCTTGTGGTCAAGGGAGCGAGTCGATGAGATGCGGTGTATGTGGTCCCATAAGTTCAAGCTCACTGAGGAGACGTTGAAAGGGTAACGCTGACCTGTTACTGCCATCTAGTGGACCCAGTGTGGCAGTGCGCTGTGATGTGAGATGAGCAGATCTCTCCCCAATGGACTGAAAGAAGTATTCAGAGCAGATGTAAAGTGTAGACTAAACACAGACTGTTTGGGGTTGTGCTGTATGACGTCCAACTCTGGTGTGGTTAAATATATAATTAAAATGACTACACTTTTTGTTGTTGAACAAACCTAGGCTCTGGCTTCATTTTTTATTTATTAAAGAGATAGTTTAGTCATAAAAGCAGAAATGTACGCTAAATGATAAACAGCAGAAAGAAAGTGTCCTGTGGGAGAAGCCTTAAGGCTAAATGAGACATCTGGAGAAGGGAATGAGGAGCTTGATTGAGTTTATTGGAGGAGCTTGTTAGCATGAAATACATGATCCACTAACAGAAAAGGAAATATTTTATTCAATTCAAGATTGAGCTTGAGAGAAAGAGAGACAGAGAGAGAGAGAGAAAGCGAGGAAGAGAGAAACAGGCAGGGAGAGAGACAGAGAGAGTCAGAAAGAGAGAGAGAGAGAGAGACAGAGAGGGAAAGACAGACAGAGAGAAAAAGAGAGACAGGGAGAGCTACAGACAGGGAGACAGAGAGAGAGAGACAGACAGAGAGAAAGAGAGATAAAGGCACAGATAAAGAGAGGGAAAGGGGAATGAATAGAGTGAGAGAATCTCACAGTAACACAGGCTTCAGTAACTGGATCCTGGAAACAGACATAGTAAGAAAGAGGGGGGTGTTAACCCTAACTTTCCCCCTGCTCCCTATAGAAGTGCACTATAGGGTAAGAGCCAGTGTGCCGTTTGGGACAGAGCCAGGCAGAGGGGTCCCGGAGCTTTTCTCACCCCACTGAGCAGTGTGTTCAGTCTGGACTGGGATACGGAGGATCCTGACGGTCACTGCTGTGTGGAGATAAGGTAGGAAATAAGGTGTGTGTGTGTGTGTGTGTGTGTGTGTGTGTGTGTGTGTGTGTGTGTGTGTGTGTGATTACTGCCTATATTGTTTGTGGCACCACTCTCTCTCTTCATTTATGCATTTTAGTTCCAAAAAAAAAAAGAAATTCCCTGAATCATGTGACGCACATTACAATGGACACAGAAGGGGTTAAACATTTTTGTGTGTGTTAGAAGTTCTGAAAAAAGGGAAGGCTCAAATTATTTCATCCATCATGTACAACATGAAACACACACACACCCACCCACACACACACACACACACACACACACACACACACACACACAGCGTCATGGCTGGAACTAGAGTGGTGTGTGGGGACCTCATGGTAAAAAATAGAGCGGCTTTAACACAAGAGGTGCAGGCGGCCAAAATCACCCTACAGCTGCACACACACACACACACACACACACACACACACACACACACACACACACACACACACACACACACACAGGGTGTTTGTAATCTCTTCAGTTAGCAATTAAAACCTTTTTTATTTAAATTAATGATCTTTTTTGTAGAATTTATATTACATATTATTATATTCTTGTGTGTATTTTCTGTTTGTATTTGTGTTGTTATTTGTATTTTGTTACTTGTAGATGTATTATTGTTATTATTGTCAGTATATTAATGTAACAGGTATAGTTGAGCTATCTCTTTATTTCAACATCTAGTTTGTTTGGGTTTTACTTTTCAGTCGATTATTTAACACTCTACAGTCCATCAGTGGGATTAATGCATGAACTATTATACATTATATATAATAATAGTAATAATAATAGTTATGCTGTTTCCCAGATGGTCATAGTGATCAGTTTGAGAAAAAAATAACGAGATAATAACCTGAAATGATGAGATACTGTGTCAGAATAACAAGAAAATAACAAGCAGTTAAGTTGAAATAATGAGATAATATCTCATCATTTTGATTTAGCAAGTTGAATAATTTGAAATGAGATATTAAGTTGAACTAATGAGATACTACATCTAACAAGATAATAATCTGTAATAGCAAGATATTCAACTTAACTGATGAGATACTATGTCAAAATAAGATACACTGAAATAATGAGATAGTGCTTTGCAATTTCTTCACGAGTTGCAGGTCAGGGCTTAAACTGGTTACAGCTGGCCAGCAGGCTGGAGAGAGAGAATTGTAGTTGTGATAATGTGAAGATAAACGTACACTAATACTGAGAATATTTAAATGTGTACACTAAACATCCAGGCGAATAATTCAGTAACCATGGCCATGCCAGAAAGAGCGATACTGATGACGGTGTGACTCTGACGTGTCCTCCTGTAGATCTCGGTTCCTCTCCACGCGTCTCAGCTGCTGTAGATGTTTCCGTTTGTGGCTCAGATGCACGAACGTGGCGTCTGGGCGAGCAGCTGGCTCAGCCTCGCGTTCTGTTTACACAGCTGGAGCGATTAGCATAAAGAGACCGAACTGATGTCACACACAGGCGGGTGTGTGTTCACGGGGGAAACAGTTCACAGTGTGATAGTCACACCTTATATTATTTAGACCCCTTAATAAAGTAAGGGGTAAAACACACACAGCGTGCGGTGCCGTGAGAGGAAAATAATGAACGATGAAATAGTGATGAAGCAGAGTTGCAGGCCCTTGTGCTCTGCATTTAACCCATCCAAGTGCACACACACNCCTGCCGGACCCGAGACTCGAACCCACCACCTTCAGGCTCACCTTCAGGTTACAAGTCCAACTCTCAGACCATTAGGGCCACGACTGCCCCTAGCATTCATTAACATTAACATTAACATAACGCAGCTGCTAAACGGCTTGTAATCACATGACCCCACTTTCAGCTTCTCTTCACTAGCTGCTAGTGTATTTACAGGATTTACTTTAAGCCTCTGTTATTTGTTTTTAAGCTCTTAATGCTTGAGACGTCTCTTATACCGCCGACTCACTTGCCTTATTCTGCACCGACGTCCCCGAAGACTTCGGATCGGTTACTTTTAGCTGTTCCATGTTCCAGGTTGAAGTATAAGGATGGCTGTGGAGCAGTTTGTCATGCCTCTGCATGATGTAATGTGCTTTATAAAGAAATGCTGATTACTTCCTGGCTTACCTATGACATGACATTATTCATGTGTCTGTACGGCTAGAATGAACAGGATTCATTATTTCTCCAAAAGCCCTCTCAAAATCGTTCTCACCTGCCATTTCCAACACCGTGTCCCATTTAAATCTGCTCCATATTCACTCCATAGCACATGAACACTTTGAATGAAATGTTCAACCTGATCCAGTTTAATTCAGAACACTCCAAATATTTTCACTAGTTGTCATTTCCTGACCATAGATCCTCAGCGCTGCATACGGTAACGCAACCCAAGCCGGGAATGTTACAGGAACGCTCTCGCATCATGCAATGCCTTCGCACTCGTTATATTTACTCCTCGGAGGCAGGATGCTATTTTGACCAGTCTGTTGCCAGACCACTTCATCATATATCACTGCCTGCTCGGGATATTTCTACTGCAGAGGCTTGAAAAACACATCCTGGCATTGAGAGCTTTGAAAAGCAGGCAAGGCCGTCTGTCTGAGATCTTCTTTCGCTTGGGATTAGCCACGTTTCTGATTCTACGACTTAAGTTCTCCTCTGATGGCTTAGAGCATTATGCAAGTCAGATTCACAGCAATGTGGAACTATGTATTACTATTTATTAAATATATTATTTATTAATAGTCATTACTATACATCATTGCTATTATTTATTCTATATATCACAATTGTCCCACCCTGAACTGCATCCAGCTGCGATTTCTACCTCCACTGTGCCTACCATTTCCGCTTAAGGACCAATATTTGTATATTAGGATGGTGAAAGAGGTGAAGAAGCGAGTGCAGGCAGGTTGGAATGGGTGGAGAAAGGTGTCGGGAGTTCTGTGTGAT
>CM074960.1:21304365-21336545 GCA_037577455.1 Pangasius macronema
GTTAAATGCAGAGCACAAATTCCAAGTATGGGTCACCACACTTGGCCACAAAGTCACTTCATCTGCTCTGTGCTAGAATTTGCTGGTTGTCTCTGTTCCCAATCTCACAAGTAACATTCACGAGGTGCCAATCATCAACATCCATAGGTCTATTTTAAAGGCTTTGATTGTTGAATGATTCCTAATACACATTTGGTATTTACCAGTGAAATAATCTTTAGGCCCATAAAACTATGGAGGTTAACTCTGTTTGTTGTCACAAGTGTAAAACAGTGCAAATGAGGAAGGGCTTCATTTCCTCGGGACTGAAACTTGGTAGCTAGGAAAGACTGTAAGACTGTAAGAACTGTAATCAATCTTGCTGCAGCGCTTTAAAGAGGAATTCAGGCCAAGGATCACAGTGAAGTTTGGACCGAGCGCATTGATAGATAGCTCACTAAGGTCTTGTCCTGTGGCACGTAATCCATTTGTAATCACAGCCTTGCATAATACGTTTTCCTGAACAAGCGAAACTGAAGACCAGACATGCACTCCAGGCATCTCATTGATCAACCGTGCCGACGCATAGTTGCGTGCGTAATCTGTTCTACTCATAGAATTTATTTAAACCTTCTCCTATGCAGAAATGTCTAGCGTTATCAAAGGGTAATCACTGGTAAACTGATTATGAGGAGCTCATAAACTGATTAAAGGGCAGGGGTAGTTCAGGATCGGTATACTGCTGTTGTGCTCGGCTGGATAACAAAATGATAAATGAAGAAAGAATTCTTCATGGACCAAAACATTGTACTGTATCGAATCATTCAAATGTGACAGTTTGTTGCCTATGCATTCATTTGGGGTCCAATCTCCATGGCCATGACAGTATGTCAACTTACGCCACTTATGTATCCCTCATAATCACCCAGTGATGAACATGCACTACTCTGTGTTTCCAGGACCCAGACTGCCTGGACTCGTCTATCCAGAGCTCTCTCTCGGCTCTCTACACTCCATTTGAGGCCACAGCTCCCACCATCGTCAGCCAGCTATTACATGTCATCGAGGGTCGTTATGGCGGAGATTCCCTTCAGTGCCTAATCGACTTCCTGATCCCAGCCAGGCGAGTCCTGGAGAGGGTGCACCAGGCGGCTTGTGTGAGTGTTGAACAGAATGAAAAGATGCAGCCCAATTAAAATACACTTAATTATCCTTTATTTTGATGGTGTCTCGACACAGACAAGATAATGAGCAAGAACATAATTAAATGAGCAAAAATGAATAAGAACATTGCACTAAATGGTTTATGTGACACATGGAGCTTAATGTCATTGCTACATTAAGTATGTGTTGTTATAATAATCATTTACATGCTGGTGTGATGCAAAGCACAGTTACTGTTTCCACCCTAAAGTTTATCTTCCTATAACAGCGTGTCCTGAGGTGTTTTATTCCTCTTGTACCACAGCAGTTTGACAACAATTAACAAATGTAAAACAAATGAACAAATGTAGCACAATGTGATATTTATTTTTCACATGCTGATTCCATGCATGTACATCTTGGGCTTTCTTTCTGAACATGCCTTCCTTGAATAAGCAGAACATGATCCGTCTTTGCGCATTCATCACCTCTTCGCGTAGACCTCCGTTAGACCTCGGGAGCAAAGATCAGAAGCATACCTCTGACATCAAGAGCATTCCTTCACACTATTAGTGTAAAGATCTATTTCTCAAGCCTACATCGGTAATTATTCTTAATACGTACTTTACCGTCTATACATTATAACCAGCTAGTGATCTCAGTCTCTGTAGAATGGCGCTGTCTTGTCAGCATGATGTCCACCACTTTAGTGGAGGCATTCTTGCTCACTGATTGATTGAATCCATATTCCAACAAATCCTGCCTCTTGTGCTACGATTAGCTAGTAGTTCTTATTCACAAGCATTCCACTAAGTGGATGATAAGATTTTGTGAAAAATGGAAATCCAGCAAAAGAGCTTGTCAGGCATTTGTCATGTTTCCTAATGGCTGAGGTAAAACTTCATGTTTCTTAGATGCTTCCAAAGTTCTACCATTGCTACAGTCACGTGAACAGCTTCTCAAATATCCCACAAAACTAGTCTTACCTAGGCTCGTTTTTTTCATTTAAAAAGAGTTAAAAAATAAATAAAGTATTCCTATATGTTCCAGGGATTGCAAATATGCCATTACACTGTAAGAAGTACTAAAGCATGATCAGAGAATTCATCTTAAAGATTTCTCTTTCTTTTGGTCAGGTGCCATATTCGGACTTGCCGTTCCATTGTTCGGGCTGGCCGCTCTGCCTGTATGACCACGTCTTAATCCATCTCGCTCCCATCAACCCACTGCTGCTCTCGATTGAAGACTTTTACCTACAGGTGGTGCCGTTTGAGAAGCAAGCAGCCCGTATTGTGGTTCGGAGCCTGTTGGACGAGGAGCAGCATGATTTGGAGGAAACTCCAATACCAGAGAACTCATTTAGCCGTATTTTCACCCAGGACTGGCTAGAAGAGCTCAACATAGGCAGGCATGGAAGGCTGCTCAGTCACTGCGTTCTGGCTACGGAGCAGTGCATAGTGAAGGTGCCTTGGGAACAGGTGGCTTACCCAGAGTTTGAGAACCAGCCACAGCACATGGATTCTTCTGGTACTTCTAATCAACAGGAGCCTTTGAATGGTCCTTCCTGGCAGGGTTATTCAGTTGAGACCAGGATCTGTCCTGCTAAGGATGGTATTGCGGTGTCTTTGTGCTTGGTAGACAGCTCCAGACAGAGTGAGATGAATCAAGTCGTGCCTGAAATGAGGCCACTTGGCTGGGTGTCTCCTAATATTTGGGACAGTCGCAGTCAAGGGTGTTTTGTGGATGAGGATGTAAACGATGTGGACCTTATGAAAGGAAAGGATGATTTAGGAGACTCTCAGACATGTGCTCAACCTAAAACTTGTTTGCTAAGGCCACACAGGGTCACGCCTCCTGTTGGCCATGATCATACAGCACATGATCGTCGCACCTGTGGACGTACCGTAAGGTTTGCAGAGCCGCCTTGCACTCCTTGCCTGAGGAGGAAGCATGGACAGGGAACCAAGAACCAAGAATGCCGCTACAAGGAATATTGCAGGGAAGAACAATGTTCTGTTAGAACTGAAAATAGGCAAAAAGAACCAAATCTCTGTGAGAGAACAGCAAGGACAGACCATCTCCACAGACCAGGTCAGAAACAGAGCGACAGAACCATCGTCTGTTTCACTCCAACCGTGGTTGAAACAGAATCAGAGAAAAGTCACACTGTTGTCCAAGGACATCCCAGTGAGGGAAAAACAGACAGTAAAACAGAAATGATCCCAAGGTTACATATAGCTCATGGGAAAAAGACCACAACTTTTGGACTTGTGTCACCAAAGTTAAACAGACGAAAACCACCAATGCAAGGTGAGAACAATTCAAGACCCTTTAAGGGTTTTCTCCTGTTTATATTTTAGACATATTACTTATAACCAGTTTAATCCGAAAATAGTATCTACGACTTTTCTTACTTTTTTCACCTACGTAAAAGTACAACGGTTGCTTGCGTATGTGTGTATTCCTTTTGCATATTTTCTCTAGAAGAAGGTCAGGACCATAAAAATCTTCCCCTTCCTGCTAAGGGAACTTGCACAAATAAAACTCTATCCTTATTACACCATACTGACATAAAAAAGCCTGGAAAGAGATCGCCATTCCCAGCTCCATCAAAACCAGAGACCTGCCTCCTGCAAGCAGGACTTTCTTGCCTTACAGGTGAGATTAAATAAAAACGAGCTTTAAACAAAATATTAGACATTCAAGCATGTGCACTGGTTGTCATCAAGTTCGTTTAGAAGTTAATGATTGACAGGTTCTTGGTTTATCTCTATCTTTACTGTCCCAATCTGATGTCCATGACTTTGACATACAATGTATATAACTCCATGTCTCCTCCTCAGGTGGCAGAGATCGCTCAAACAGAGTAATAGTGGAGGTTTATGGTGATCACCAGCACTCCCCCAGAGGAGACGAGAGGTTGGTCCGTGAGAGATTTGAAGACGAAATAAAGGTGTGGTAGTAATCCATACTTTACATAATACTATAGTTGTAGTTTAGTACATTAATATGGTAATGTTAATAGTCCAGTGGAATGACTAAGGTACTTCATGGTAACTATGAAACCACCATGTTTCACAAAGGTACTTTATGGTAACTATGGTTTTAGTGTGGTACTCCATGGCAACCTTGATACTACCATGGTTTTACTGTGGTACTTAATATCACCATGGGTTCAATACGATACATCATGGCAAAGTATAATTTAACCTTAAAGCAAATCTACAAAACATGTTTCCACACAGGAAGGAGGAGAGAGAGTTTGGAATGACCATTGTGTACGACAGCCGTAAGATCCCACCACACCCAGAATTCTTTGAAGCTCTGCAGATGGTGCAGGTGGGTGCTCGTGTGTTCCAGTTTACAAGAGAATCACCAGTGTGTTGTTGGCTCTAAACAGCTCCTTCAGCAAACTTGCACTACAGCCCACGAGTATGGAAGCAAGCGAGTCAAATTATTTTTACAAATATAGTCAGTGTACCAGCAACTACCATAACGCAACATGTAAATTGACTAAAAAATGGTCAGCTAAAATAGTTCGCCAGATTCAGTTGACTCATTCTGCTGTATCCTTACTGTAATGATCCTGTATCACGTAAATACCCAAAATACAGTTTGCTGATTCCCTACACTGACAAGTTTTTAATACTTTACAATGAAGCAGTTACTGAAAGAAAACATCTGGATAGGAGAATCTCTAAATATACAACTTGAGTTAATTAATTATATACATTAATTATAATTACAATACGTCATCTTTTCACATTGTCCATTTTTTAATCCCAGCTCCCGATGGTTAGACATAATTTACTGTCTCAAATCCACTGTCAAAGTCTCTTATTAGAGGTAACGAAGACACATTATTAAGAGTTCATCCTTGGTGGTTTTCTTTGAATTATTTAGGAGCAGGATCCAAAAGCAATCCACCGTGTGCTACTGCTGATCAGTAAGGAGAGAAGTTACAACCCCAAGAAATACCCTGCAGACATGGTTTGTGGCTTTTGCCTTGTTGAATCACAATAATAATCATTTTAATACCAAATCCTCATATATTATCTAACATTGTACATAGAGATAATAATGGCATGACGCACTAACTTATAAATCCCTCTCATTTTTAATGTAGGAGGTTGTGACATCCCTCAAAGGCCTTCACAGATATATAGAGTACAGCCAGCTGAGCCCGGCCCTGGAAGGCACTTTTCTTTACAGTCACAGAAACTGGCTGCATCTTCATCAAGTTAGTTTTATCAAGAGCATTATAAATCACGAGATATGAATTTCTCATAACTACCTGTTATTAGAAAATTGTGCAAGCTATAAATTATATTTTTTGATTTACAGGAACTGTATCCATTTGTGTTTGCCACGAAGGAAGCAACAAATTTGCTTCTGGAAGCCATAAGGGAGTTAGAAGGGGTGCATAAAATAGACACTGCTCAGGTATAGCGCAAAACACGCCTCAGTGTGGACTTCTGCACATCCCAAAGCGTTTTCTTTTCCTTTTATACCACTGTGATTTGCCAACAAGTAAACATTTTTCATTAATTAAGAAAATAACCATTTATAGTTACACTGAATGTCGTGGAATGCAAGTAAAATAAGTTATCTCTGTTATCACTTATATTAGAGCAGCTATATGAAGTTTGAGTATGACCTATTTTTGTCTTTAAGGATGTACAGCAGTGTATTAATGACCAAAGGATTCTAATGAAGGATGTGCTTGAAGACGCCCAATTGGTTACCTTACAAAGGGAAGGCGGAGCCTTGTTGGCCAGGTTGAGAGGGGAGAGTGATGTAAGATCAGCACACTATGAGACAAGCTGGTAATGCTAAAGTGCTAATCTATTAAACCTTATCATTCCTTGGGTACGATTACACAATTGGGTTGTCCCTATGGGATCATTTGTACAGTTTTACTAAGATTGTACGAACTTCAGAATAGCATGGTCTCCTGAACATGTTCTTGTCATCCTTGTAAATAATATACAGATAGAGAATAACAAATAATGAAAAATTTCTCATATGCTCTTCCAGTAATGTCATGGATACTGTGGATTCGCTTTACACTGAGGTAGAGGAACACATCCATGTGCTGGTGAGAAGGTCCAACATATCATTTCAACACCTTGGCTTCTTGCTACATCTAAGGAAGATGGAATCAAGGTTTATGGAGGTATCCAATCGCAATCCTAAATCTAGCTGACTAACATTGCAGGAATTCAAGAATTTTTATTTGTCTTGGTGCTGTTGCTACGTCAAAACACAGTTTTGTGTCTGGCATTCTGGTGAGAATAATACCTCCAAACATCAATAAAATTCTGAACTGGACGCCTACTGTGTAAATTTAAAAATACAAAAATTCTTGGATGATTCATAAATGACATTTTAAGGAATACTAGGATTACACAAACTCTATTTGAACTGGAGACTGTCTCCTCAGTACGGTTCAAATCTTGGAACAACCGAAAGAGATCTATTAGGAGTGGTTTGATATGGAAGGAGAGAGACGAATACTCGAGGCTGAATCTGCAGAAGAACCAAACAGGAGCTTTGAAGAGATTCTCCATTGCTTAACCACTGTCCTCTCTGAAGCTAATGTAATCATTAATTCCTGTCTCTCAATCAAGCTCAGTTAAATAAAACAAAACAAAAGACATGAAATCATAATATTTTTCTCCCTACTGTGGTTTACCCCTGATGAATTTGTGTTCTACAAATGTGTTTTACAGGAACAAAAGGTTCAGGCAATGATGTTACTAAATGAAGCAGAAAGCATCCAGGGACCAAACTATCCCGAGGCAGAAGTGTTCCACATAATGATATCCACATTCAAATCCAACTTGTCTGAATTCCTGTCTCAAGCAGAGCAGTATTGTGATGAGCTGGAGACTACGCTACATTTGTGCCACTTCTGCGAGAGGGTAAGTTTCCCTTATTTCATGTGTTTCCTTTGGACGTCCAGCTAATCAAGAAACTGCTTTTAGGTCAAGCTTCTCAGTGAGCACAAAGATATGTGGCAATACAACCAACCTGTAAATCTAAATACGTCCCACTTTGATGACATCAGTATACTTCAGTAGTCTGAATTATGTCTGGTGGAAAAGATGCAAGATCGGGGTCAAGACAAGGTGAATCAAGACAGATAGGAAATACACAAGTATCATAATGTCTTTTTTATGGGCCAATTTAATGGATGTCCATGGACTTCTCTGGTTAGTTGGTGCTCATAGGGGCTGTTGTCATACAATCTAATCAGTGTAATCCCTTCTTACATTGACAGGCAACTGAGGTGGCCATAGACTGCTCTCAGCAATTGGAAGAAGAGAAACTGCACTGCATGAATCATCAAGAGAAATGGGCGGCTCTTCAGGGATGCCACGAAAAGCTTAGCCAGTTTTCCCCTGAACACTTCCAGGAGGCAAAGACCCAGGCCTGCTCTCTGCAGAACCCGTGGGGGAGGAAGGTGTGGAACATAACTTGGCTAAGGTGTCAGGAGGTCAGTCAGCAGTTGGAGGACATCCTGCAGGAGCTGGAGCAAGACCAACATCCTTCAGTACCTGTATCTTTACAGTATGAATGGCATGAACAGGAGAGCACTGATGGAGGACCACAGCTTCCACAGCCTGACACACATCAGAACTCACTTAAATGCCCAGAAGTCAAGGTCCGGCAGAACCGAGACAGCATCCACGGCACGGTGAGCTGCTTCAACATCAGTTTCAGGCAATCCCGTAAAGGACGTAAAGGGTCCAAAATGGCTCCGGTTGCAGATTCTGACCAGAACTCACCCAGAAAAACAGTCCATGACCACAGGCAGACAACAGTTGCAGGCTCGGACACAGTTGGTTGCCAGTGGTTCCAGCGGCACCAAAATTCAACCAAATATACTAAGGAGGACTCTTCTTCAGCCTCCAGTTCCTCTAAGATTCACATCCTACCACCAACCTTCACTGAATCGAAGACCTCACCACACATCTGCTCCAATTCCCAAATCTCAGGACCTACCTGCTCNCTCAGTGCTGCAAAACCCAATACCACTTTCTGGGAGCTTTTGTTTGGAAACTTTGGACTGTGATGCAAGGCACCCTGAAAATACCTCCCACTCTGAAGAGAGTACCAGCTGGGGGACTGAGGCAGCAAACACCCTGTCAAGTCCTTCCATGGAAAGCAACACTATGTAAGATATCACAATGATAGTGTTATGTCATCACATATTAAGAGATTATAGTAGATAAATAGATCTACATTGGAACTAATATTTGATGCGAGGTGACATCAAGTTTAAGATGAACGTCCAGTTTCTTCTTTTATGGTTAAATAAAACCAAGTAAATTACAAAGCAAAGAATTTATATAATCTAAAGTTATGTTTGTTCTTTGCTTTTGCTACTTCTTTTGCTCTTACCCAGTTTAAAAGAGGCAAATCCTCAAACACTGATCCACATCCACGTTATAGTCTTCCACCTGTGATCACATTTCTGCCTTATTTGCATATCTTCTGAAATCCCAGTCTCTCCCACAGGAAGCTGCAATGTATCGTGGAGGAATTGTTGTTGACAGAACTGGAGTATGTAAGATCTCTGGGCTACATCCTGACTCATTACCTCCCCCTGCTGGCCCGGCCAGATGTGCCTCCAGACCTCAGAGGCCAGCGTGGAAGGATCTTTGGGAACCTAGAGAAACTGTATGACTTCCACTGCCATTACTTCCTGCAGGAACTTGAGGCTTGCCGGACAGAACCACTTCGGGTGGGCCGCTGCTTCCTCAGACATGTGAGTTCCTTAGAGTCAGTACTAATGTTTTGTGACACTGTAACATATTATTTCTTTTCTCCAGTGACCACAGTGAGAATTAATGAAGTCTTTGTTATTCTTGTGTCATTCTGCTGAACCTTTTTGGGTGCAGAGGGAGAATTTTGGACTGTATGCTCTCTACAGCAAGAACAAGCCTCAGTCAGATGCTTTGATCCAACAGCATAAGTTCTTCAAGGTGAGGACAACAAAGAAACTTAGCTGTAACCATCATATTGTGCTTATAGTCCAGAAAAACTCTCTTTAACAGATTAATGTTTAATGATTTTTAAGTCAGAGCAAATTCTGTAATATTTCATAAACCTTCTAACACCTGGGAATAAACTATCAGCTCAGAGAAGAAGAAAAACCGGCCTCGTTCTTTGTACGTCACTTAACAAATCCAAGACAAGATTTACTAATCAGTATAATTCCAAACAGGCTAATTTAGTTCTTCAGACACACCTGAGAACTTGAATAGTTTAGTGATAATGTTACCTGTAAATTCAGCCAGCTCTGGCTTCTCCAATAGCATTCAGATGTTTTAGAAGAGGCAGGTCTTTTGGGGGTGTGGCAGCAGAAAGGAGCTGAGTAACTTCTGGCAGTTTAGATGAAGTTACTTTGGGTGAACGAGAGTGTGGACATGATTAGAGCTAACTTAATCCGTTGTATATAAAAGTAAAGTTTCTGTCATTGGGAGATCTAAATACTCTACAAAGAAAACTTCTTGTTAATACTTGTTAATAATTTGGCTTTTCATTCACACAGTGTAAGCAGCTGGAGCTGGGAGACAGCATGGATCTATCCTCCTACCTGCTGAAGCCGGTGCAGAGGATCAGTAAGTACAGCCTGCTGCTGCAGGAGATGCTGGAGGAATGTGGAGATCCAGCACATGATGCCGAGCGCCTGGAGATCCAGGGTGCTGCGGAGGTGGTCCGATTCCAGCTACGCCACGGAAATGACCTGCTCACCATGGACGCCATCCAGGACTGTGATGTGAGTAAGATAAGTGGAAGAGAGACTGGTGAGGGAACGACTGGACCTGATGGCTGCTCCTTTCGTTTGTCTACAGGTGAACTTGCAGGAGCAAGGCCAGTTAATTCGGCAAGACGAGCTCTATGTGACATTTCGTAAGAAGCGTGCTTTGCGACGAGTGTTTCTATTCCAGGACCTTATTCTGTTCACCAAGATGAAGAAAACACACCGTGGAGATGATGTGTATGTCTACAAACAGTCTTTCAAGGTACATTTCTTGGTAACATTTTAATTTAAGCTTTATTATTAATCTTTAAATTGTACTTTTTTTTTGACCTAATGTAGTTTCTCACCCCAATTCTTCGATTTGAAACATAGACATGTGACATTGGACTAACCCAGAACTGTGGACAGAGTGGCTTGTGCTTTGAGATCTGGTTCAGAAGAAGAAGAGCTCAGGACACGTACACACTTCAGGCAGAGAGAAAGGACATGAAAGAGGCCTGGACTGCAGACCTGGAGCGCATTCTGTGGGAACAGGCCCTGAAGAACAGAGGTGAGACACAGAGAGAGGAACGGCAAGAGAGCCAGATTTCCCATAAACCAGACACCTCACTTACACAGCGCTTTAATGTTGGTTAGAACTTTATGAACTGTTCTGTGATTCAAAAAAATGGATTTTGTTTTGCAGAGTTGCGGAGACAGGAGCAGGTGTTCATGGGAATGGGGAGTAAACCTTTCATGAAAATTCAGCCTAGAGAAGCAGCCGTCAATGACAGAACCATCACCTGCTTCCTGCAAGAAGGAGGTCTTGCTCCATAAGTCCATGTTTATGATCAATGACTTCCAGTAATCTGTAAAAATATATATATATTTTTTTAAATATGAAGGGTTGCCATCTTGGACACCTGCTCAATTTGGTGCCAAGTGAAGGCAGAAATGTACCAAAAACACTGGAGGTCATATGGGATAAGACTGTATGATAGGACTCTAACTGTTTGAATATGAGGCTACATCGAACAGTGTCTTTGAAGAAAGGTATTTGTAGAAAATATTTAGAGTGAGATAGACCTCTAATACTTTAGCTACATTAGCTTTGTATATCCGCATACTGTATAAAACAACCGCTAGTCTGACAGGATTCTCGTACTTCTTCAATTCTTGTAGTTCCTTGTGCTTGGTAATTCTCTAAGCTTTTCCTTGCCAATCTATTATAGTTATATACTTAAGAACAAGTTAAAATATGTTCTTGTGCAATTCAGGTTTTCAACTTTTTTTTTTTTTTTTTACAGAGACTGAAGGATTAAAATTACCAAATCTCACAACACCCAGACTTCAGAGTGACACGCCGCTGCCACGGCCAGAATCGATTGGCTCCACCTCAGGCAGCCAATCATCTTCCTCCTCTGGCCGAGGCTCTTTGTCTCCTAGCGGTTTCCGTGAAAACCAGGCGCATGAAAACAGCCATGGATCTCAGATACCTCAGATCAGCCATCAGGGCAACAGCCACGGTACATCATCGAGTTAAAGAACCATAACTTTCACAAAGCCAAGACATATCCTCACTGTCTCACATTAATACAATGCTTTCTTTACTCCAAATGTGACACCAAATGTCTTGTGTTTCTCTGCATTCTACCAGTTTTTCCATTCCCCAATAATGATGTGAAGCTTGACTACAAAAAAAAAGATTTTTAATCAGCGAGGACGATAAGCCAAATTTTTAATCAGCGAAGTTAAGATAAGCCAAAGAGTGATTCATCATTTCTCCCCCTCTGTTTCTTCTTCTGAAGCGAGCGCAGACTCTCCGGGTCGATACGGACCGCGCGTGTGTGGTACCTCGGGTTCCTGCAGTGCTACAGGAGGGAGGTTTACGACGCCTGCTGGTGCCCAGCTGCAGCGCACCTCGCCTGCCTTATCCAGGAAAAAGGGCCTCAGCAGCACCGCTCACAAAACACACAGCTCAGCTTGTGCAGAAGGATAGACGACGGATTTGCTCGCTGCTTAATGATGCTGGTATTTCTTCAGAAATATGCCGTGTGGGTGTCAGTTTTCTCAACACACTAAATTCCATACAACTTATTAAAACCATCTTTCTAAATAAACATTCTGCTGTCTGAAATCTCAATGATAACCGAATTTTAATGTAAATTTAACCTCTGAGACTCAACCTTGGTTGGATAAACTATAAAAACTAATTAGCCAAGGTCCAAATGGGTATGATACAGTATTTAAACAAAGCACATAGAGTCATTGCAACTCCAGAATAATTGGCACCCTTTATTACAAATGTTTATAATCACACACAATAATTCAAATCACTTGTTTTTTTTAAGTATATTTTCTCACATTTAACATAGTTTGCAAAGACCTTGGTATCCGTAAGGAATATATAAAGTAAAGGGATACTGTCCTGCTTGAGAAAGCTACATTTCTATATAAAACTATATTTTATTTCTAATTTGCTCTCAGTTGTTTGGAAGTCTGCCGTTGTCTGATAGCACAGCCTGCTTCTGTGGGGAACTGAGACGATGAGATCATGTAAAATCTAATCTACTCTAATCGTCACACGTCGGGTCAGCACAGAGGAAAGCAAAACTGTTTCAGGGTAAAAGCTGTCGACCCGCACCCCTGAGGTAACTCATCATTCCAGAGAAGTGTGTGTGCAGGGTTACTGAAGGTTCCTCCAGGAAGGACTCGCAAACACTTTCACACAACAAATGCGTACGTTAAAGCGCAGTCCACTTTCTAATATCGTATTTAACACTGGAAAAGGTGTTTACTGAAAGAATATCGCATGAATATATGACATGAATTTATGTTACTGCATGGAGGCACTGGTTGGAAGAGTTTTATAAATATAAATATGAATATAAAACGTATATTTTTGCATGGAGGGGTTTTCTAAAGACAGCCTTTAAATGTCAAAATAACAGTTATTTTACAACGCAGCAATTTTTTAAAACACTTTTTCTATTTGTTGAATTAATAAAAACGCTGTACATTGCTCTTGTATAGTCATTTTCTGCATGTGTAGAATTGAACAGAAATAGAAAAGAACATCACGTGTATTTACAACACTCAGAAATCCAAATCTTTCTTTGTATAAAAAATTTTTAAAAAATGACAAAAATAAAGAGTGTTATTGGGTAAATGACTGGTTTCCTTTCTTCACATTCATGATTTGCATCAACTGCATTCTTCATTTAAGAGTTTATTAAATGAGCCTGTTACGTTGGACAGGTGAAGCCTCCTGAACGATCTGAGCTAGCAGTTTTAGGTTTGCATAACGCTTTCAGAAGACTATAGGTTCAGGAACTTGTCAGCTTTTCCAGGTGTGATAATGTTCCTCCAACGTTCCTCCAACGTATATATAGTTAACACTAACATTTCCATATTCTTTGTTTGTGTGCATGTGTGTGTGTTTGAGAGCAAGAGCAAGAGAAAGCAAAAAGTTTCATAAATAAAAAAAATTAGCACCAGAACAGTTACGCTAGAACAGGTGTAAGTGTGCATCTGTTATATTCCTGTTAGGCTTCTGCTTGGCAGGAGTTGCCATAAATAAAGACATTTAAAGGTGCCGTGCGATGGTAAAATTAGCTACGCCATAAATAACCCTCTCGTGACCCCAGCAGGAGCTGACTGACACACACACACACACACACACACACACACACACACAGAGCCACAGCGTTACAAACTGAGAGTATGGATCAAGGTAAGGTGGAAAGCCTTTTTTATGGAGCTGGTTTTATAACTGTGCTAGAGCTTTGAAAACCAGCAGAAAGGACACGCTTCCATTAAAGTCTCACAGAATATACAACATGCTGAAGGTGGATCTCCAGGTGAAATCGGTCCACCACGGAGGAGCACCTCCAGCTTCACTTAAATGTAACATCATGGAAATAAGTTTTTATAGTCGCTTTTTTCTGGTACTGGAAACGTTGCACAAGTTCCATTAGATAGACCAAAATGTACACAAATTTACCTGACTGATTATAATGTAAATATTCAGTAATGGTGCACAACTGCACACACACACAAACTATAAAAGAAAACACCTATTGGACCATATGAATTTAAATAAAATAAAATCAAACTTGTACATTTTGTACTTACTCTAATGCACGGCAGGACAGGAAGGTCTTCAAGCTTATCCACAAAGAGCAGGTGTAGCTGCAGGCTTTCATTCCAACCAGGCAGGAGCCACATCTGAATCCACTGGTTCAATCAGTTCATCGTTGTCTCCAATCACCTGTCAGGTGTGCCTCCTGTTCGCTGGAATGAAAGCCTGCAGCCACGCCGGCCCTCCTGTGGAGAAGACTGAAGGCCCCTGTGGTAGGGAGAAGGTGCTCTAGTACTCTAGTATCACATTATATAAGTAACCAAGAATGTAAAAACATGGTTTGGATCAGTTACTTGTATATAACATTAAAATGCAAGTATTCGAGTATGGCAAATATGTGAATAGTATACAAATAGCCAAGTATGCTAGTCTGCTAGCAAGGTATGTAAGTTGGCTTTTGTATGCTAGACACAGATTTCCTCAGTAATACCATTTTGTACATAAGCAGTATGAGTATGCTAGTATGCAGACATAAATGTATATATTATATGCACATAGTGTGTTAGTATGCTGGTGTGTAAGTTTGCTAGTATGCAAGTAGTCTAATATACAAAGACATTACTTGTAGCAGAAATATTGCACCATTTTTTATTTAAATGCAGTGCATGTGTTTGCAAGTATTCAAGTGTGTTAGTATGCAAGTGTGCAAATCTAGTAAATGTTTGCAAGTAGCATGTATGTAAGTATGCTACACTGCTAGTATGAAAGTATGTTAGTATGCTAGTATACACAGATGTTTTAATACTATTGGTACACAAGGTTTTTTATGAATAGTATGCAAATGTGCAAGTATGATAGTATGGTAGTATGTGAGTGTGCTGGCATGCAAGGGCTAGCTCATCTCGATCTTCTGTGGCCCTCACAGTGCTGGAGATAGAGCGTGTCGATTTGGAGTGCACAGTGAACAATGGCGAACACCACACACAGCTGAATGGAACGGACAGACTGATCGTGAGGAGAGGTCAACCCTTTACCATCACCCTTTACTTACGAGCTGGCTCACACTTTCATCATGGAAGCAACATCAACCTCATCATCACTACAGGTGCCTCACTCGCTCTCACTGGCTAGTTAGCATTATGAAAAATGAAATAATTACTTATGCTAACTCTGCTTTATTTATTTATTTTATTTATTTTTAAGGCCCAGACCCCTCTGAGCTTGCAGACACTGCTGTCAAATTTGGACTCAGTAAATTTATATCCAAAGTCCGCTGGAGTGTGACAGCAACGTTAGCATCTGAGAGCAACATATCATTCACTATCGGCTCTCCCCCTGATGCCCCCATCGGGCTGTACCAACTCGCCCTGGAGCAGGTCAGCAAAGAAGTAATGGAAGTCAGTTTGGGCCAGTTTGTGCTGCTCTTTAACCCCTGGTGCAAGAGTAAGATATCATAGTTGCTTTGTTGAAACTATATCATAAACTATATCTTGCATTTTACACCCTTTGATTTGGTAAAATGGTTTATCAGCCTGCCCCAGACATAAAATTTACTTTAAGGTGGTGGAACAGCAGGGTAACGCTCTCATTATGGGCTGTAACAGGAGACTCTGTGTATTTGGCGAGTGAGGCTGAGAGACAGGAGTATGTCCTGTCTCAGGATGGACTGATCTACCGTGGAAAGCCCAAACACATCAATACACTTCCATGGACCTTTGGACAGGTACTGAGTCTCCATATTTTGAGTAGCAGTAAATACTACTGAGGTGTATATTTAAATGATCTATACCTAAAGTATCTATTGTTTTAGATTTTCCAAGAAACGTTTCCATTACAAGGCAAAAAAAGGTTAACATACAGTAGAAGGATCCAACCACACAAGCAGGGGTCATAACCAAAAACTATACAGAGTTGCCAGTTTATTAAATACAGCTCTCAACTCAACCGAGCAGCTATGGGAGCTCTCCATCACCATCACCATCATCAGAATAAAAACTGAGGCAATATCTTTTGAAAAATGGTGCTCATCCCTCCAGTAGAATTCAAGACCAAGGTGCATTGAAGCTGTTCTGGTGGCTTTTGGTGGCCTTACTTACATACTAACTATATGTATAAACAAGGTACCAGAAATGGTCCTCTGTCAACTTTTGAGGATTGGTGAATATGTAGATGGTTTTGGAATGAACAACATGAATCTGAGAAGCTATCCAGTTCAATGTGAATAGTACTGGCTGGTAGTGGTGGTGTGATGAGACCCCTTGATGGCTGCAATTTATCTGCACTCTGATGGATACAGTTTGGTAATGTCTCAAGGAATATGCTCAGTCCCCAGATCTCAACCCTCTTGACCATCTTTGGGATGTAAGGTTTAATTCATTCCTAGGTGATTTCATGATGTTATGGAAGCCAAATGAGACCAAACACACAACTGGGTAGATGTACCTAATAAACTGGCAACTCTGGATTTGGCAAGCCAGCTAAGGAACAGATTACCCATCGTATCAGTCAGCCCAAAATGCTTAATTATACCAGTGTCTAAGTAAAATGGGACTTGGTATTATCTTGGAAAATTTCAGCACTCATTAGTTCAACATAAATGAGTTCAAGACCTTGTTGATCGAGAACCTTCTCAAACATGAATAGCAAAACATAACGTAACGTACTGTCAATGTGCAGTTCGAGCCTGGTATTCTAGACATCTGTCTGAGAATTTTGGATGAAAACCCAAAGCATTTGGAAGACCCAGCGCAGGACTGTTCAGACAGGAGAAGCCCTGTCTATGTGACCCGAGTCATCAGTGCCATGGTGAGCAGCATCCAGCCAACCAAACATCACCCCAAATCTTATTTTAGACTTTAGATTATAGGGGCAATTTAAACCCTGGAATTATCACATTAAATGCCACATTTCTGTCTGCCTGGATCAGATAAACAGTAACGATGATAACGGTGTTCTGGTGGGGAACTGGTCAGGAGATTATGAGGATGGCATGAAACCCACTACATGGAAGGACAGCAGTGCTATTTTACACCAGTGGAATGAACAGAACTGCACAGGAGTGCGATACGGCCAGTGCTGGGTGTTTGCTGCTGTGGCGTGCTCAGGTCATTAAAAATACCTTCAATCAATGCACCAGTAGATCAACTTTAGCCCTAACACAGGGGCAACCAACGATTTGGAGCTAACTATCCCTCTTGGTGAAACATCTTGTTGTGTGCAGTGTCCAGAGCGCTGGGCATCCCCTGCCGAGTGGTCACCAACTACGAATCGGCTCATGACACAAACTGCAACCTGCTCATTGAACGATATTACAACGAGCTTGATGAGGATATAAGTGATGACTCCATATGGTGAGATTTTGAGTTTTCTAAGATTAAACAAAGCTTTGCTTTTCTGATTTTCTTTTTTATTATTATTATTATAGCATGCAGTCTTCTAATCTTTTGGCGGCACATTAAACTAGTATTTGCCTAAATTCAGATTATTTCCACTCAGTATCTCATGTTTGCATCATCTGTGCAGGAACTTCCATGTATGGGTGGAGAGTTGGATGACCCGTCCCGATCTTGGGCTCGGCTACGAGGGTTGGCAGGCCAGCGATCCCACTCCACAGGAAACAAGTGACGGTAGATATTCTTAGTTTAATAAGATCAGTGAACATTCATTCATCTTCAGGAGTGGATACAAAGACTATTCTGGGAGCACATGGCTTGAGGCAGAAATACACCCTGGATGGGACTGTAGTCCATCATGGAGCACTATGCACGCACGTGTTCTTACACTCACCCATACCTATGGGCAATTCTGAAATCCACCTAACTGGACCGGGGAACCTGGAGCTGTGAGGCAGCAACGCCAGCTGCTGCACTACAGTGCCATACGGTCTACAATACCAATAAGATATGAATATACTGTATAAAATTGTCTCCAGGCTAATCTATTCATCAGTAACCTCTGTTCCATTCTAAATCGAATGCATCGTGCTCAGTTTGGTTCCTTTTCTCTTTGCTCGTTCAGAGGTGCACTGCTGTGGTCCGGTCCCTGTGAGGGCAGTGAAGGAAGGCGACCTGAGTGCAAAGTACGACGCGCCATTTGTTTACGCCGAGGTGAATGCAGATGTGGTGGAATACATCGTCCTGAGTGATGACAAAGTGGTAAAAGTAGGAGGATCTGCTACTCATGTGGGTCAGTGCATCAGCACCAAGGCAGTGGGCACAGATGACAGAGAGGACATCACACACCTCTACAAATACCCTGAAGGTAAGATGGACGTGATTTTCAAATTCCAGACTACCACTATTGAGCCTTGGAAAAATGATAAGCATAGATCCTTTGCAGGTTCTAGGAGAGGCAGGTGTTTGAAAAGGCCAATCACATAAACCGGCTAATCCAGAACGAGGAAGAGACTGGCCTGTATGTGAAGATCAAACTGAGCCCTGATATGATGGTGGGTTCAGACTTTGAGGTGTATGCACAGGTCAAAAACAACACCGACTCCCCGAAGAAGTGCCGTCTGATGTTTTACGCCCAGGCTGTGTCCTATAACGGCAAACTCGGGGAGACATGCGGCCTGGCGGAGCTCAGTGAGATTAACCTGGCCCCAATGGAGGGTAAGAGTGGACTATTTCCCCATCTACTAACTGACTAGAGAAAAGTTCATTTGAAGGTCCAATAAAGTGCAAACAATAGCCAAAGTATATATAATTGTCTCTAAAAGAATCATTCTGGAGGCATCTCCCTTAGTAGCCAAATCCTTCGATTGTAGCAATCTCATTGTCCTCAAATTCAATTGATGCATTCACAACAACGGACTGCAACTGCGTCTATTCCCACTGCATTTCAGGAAGCAAGGCAACACTTTGCCTACGATACTCCGAGTACGGAAACGCCATTACTCAAGACAGGATGATCAAATTGGTCGCTCTGCTTATTGACTTGGAGACCAAGGAGTTCCAGAGAGCGACAAAGACCATAGTACTGGAAAGCCCGTCCATCATCATCCTGGTATGGACAACACATTATTTCCAGATCTTAATATAACAAAACCCAGGAATGTTTCCTACGTCAGACACGGGCGTACCTCATTAACTGGCCACTCACTGTTTGAGGTTTGTCAAGCGAAATTAATGCACCTTCAATGAGTAATGTGAATCTGATTCCTCTGTAGGTTCTCGGGGATCCTAAAGTAGGCCAGCCTGTTTTGGTTGATGTGACTCTGCAGAATCCTCTGCCTGAATCGCTGGAAAACTGCATCTTCTCTTTACACGGAGCCAACCTGACAGACGGCACAGCCATCACTAAAGAGTAGGCTGTGAATGCGTAGACGTGAACAGCTCTGTTACAGTGTGCGAGAGATTCTTCATAGCTGCTGAAGGCACAGTTAAAATTTCAGTTTTGTTTTAACCAAAAAGCAAATGTACACAATTTTTGCAAGGTTAGTTTCTCATTTGTATTGTTGTTAAATCCCTGGATAACCTTATAAAGGGACATCTCTCTGTTTATTTACCCCCTCAGTGTTGGGACAGTCGGCCCTGAGGATCTCGCCACTGCTGAGCTCGAGTTCACACCCACAGCTTCAGGAAGACGGAAACTAGTGATAGACTTCTCATCTGATAAACTGAGCAACATCCATGGATACAGGAACATAACTATCGAAGAATAAATGCTTTCGATTGTCGCTGACCGAACTGATTCTTTTTCACTCAGCATGACGAGACAGACAGACGAGTTTACGCTTTAGAGTTTCTCGATAACATGACGAGCTCCGGTATTTCTGTCCTATTAACATCAAGAGAGAAAAACGAGAGCTTGCTGAGGGTACGGCTGTTTATAGCTGCTCTAACATCAGTGAGAACACAAACTAATCTTCCTTTTTCACAACAATATATGTAACTATAAATGGATAAGTATTATCTCGTTCTTGTAATTGTTTTTTTTAATCTAACTGTTAGCAAAGTGCTGTGGTATAACCAGAATAAAACACAGACACTACCCTGCTCTTGATTATTTTTCTATAATAGTAAAACACAGAGTATTTTGGCTAATGGCTAGCTGCGGGAATGTTACTGACCGCACCTTTAACCTTTCTTCCTTCTTCCTAAGCCATGAGTGCAGCTTCAGAGGACACCTATGAGCAAGGAAAAGAAAAGCTGAAGATGGAATGAGCATCTGTTGGTTTTTTTTTTTTCAGCTTTCATGACTACTGTAACTGAAAAGGAAATTATGTGTGAGATTTTTCTGAGATTTTTCAAATCCAAAAACAGTTCTGCCTTTGTGAAAATCAGGCAGGTGTTTTGTTTTATCCAATCGGAGCACACTTATCACCTTTGGGAGAAAAAAAAGAAACAGAAACAGTTTTTTTTTTAGTTAAGACCTGCTGTTAATGTTCTCTCCAACACGTCACCAATTATCAGCTCAAATTCTGAAAAAATACTGTTTGGCCACTTTGAGGACATGTTTCTCAGCAACATACCATGAAATGCACCTTCCTTTAAAAAGAGAAACAAACTGCAGACAGTAGAGACACCTGTTCACACGAATATCAAGCACAGCGTGGAGTCAGCAGTGTACACTAGGACTGGGTGATACGAGTGAAAAGATCATTCTCTTTTCGAACGAATGAATTTTTTTGGCACATTAGAGGCAAAATACAGTCATATGCAGCTTCCTTTAGGGGGAAAAGTCATCAGTCTGCCACCATCTGAAGGCTAATGGAGCTGATAAGTACATTACGTATTATGTACAATAGTACAGTACATTCAGTATAGAAATATATAATCATCCGCATCACTTCTAGCTTTTAAGTACAATTGTACCTTCATACTTCGTAAGGCAGAGCCCAAGCTGAAAAACGATGCTACGATCGTGCTAAGCCGCTCTTGTAACGTTACAGCATTCAGCTACAAGGTGAAGTTTTGTTCATGTTTATTGATTTCAGGAAATCACACTGTGTCCAAGAACTCAAATTTTCTCTCAGGAGAAACTTGTGTGAATTGGATTGTTTGGGGGTTTTTTTTGGGCCGAACTATTGCTAATGGTTAAGACAAAAGAAAGTACACATGATTGTTCATTACCTTTAGATACGGTGCAAAAGATTATTTATGTATTTCGGTTTAGTTTAGTTGGAATCAGGTATTATGCATCAGGTAAACTTCCACCATCAAACTTTCAGAGGTGAAAGGAAGGGAAAAAAAAGAAGAAGAGTGTATTTGACAGATGGCTTCTGTCCTGAACCTTCCAGGGTTAAACTGCACTGTGATGTTTAGTTCAGGTTTATAGATTACAGAGGAACATATTTCCATATTTACGTCCGTTACGTTTTGTCATTCCAGTTCAACAAAACATCCAAAATGTCTGATAAGTAACAGAAGTCTACGTCACTCAAAATCTTTAAAAAATAACACCGAAATCAGTGGGTTCTATAACAGCATGGTGTATTACTGTATATTAACAGCTACATCACTTCTAGCTTTCAAGTGCAATCACATCTTCAAACGCTGGGAGGCGGAGCCTGTCCAAAATGGCCGCCCTGGTAACGCTAAAGCAATGTTCCGCCATTCGGCTACGGGGTGAAGTTTAGTTCACGTTCATGGATTACAGGAAGTCAGACAGTGTCCCAGAACTGTACGTGGTCTGAGGAAGATATTTACCGAACACATTTTGGGCGAGACCGACTTCCGTTACTTCTCATAGCGCCGCTCGGTGGAAGAGGAAACTTGCGTAAATCTTGTGATCCAAAGTGTTACTATTTCGTTAACAGGGCGTCATAGGTACTAACGAGTAACGGAAGTCTGTCACCCAAAAGCTTTTCGAAATCAACACACCTCCAGATCAGTGCAACAGATCAGACAGTATAACGTACATAATTCAAGATGGCCGCCCTCAGAACCTCCATGTTCACAGATTACAGAAAGTCCCACTGTGTCATGGTTCGAGGAAAAAACTGGGTTGAGATAGATTTCCATTGCTTATTATAACCATCAGAAAGCACACACACGCCACAGCTGATCGGCTGTGCTTAGAAACTGGTTCAAGTTTGATTTTTTTTATGAACTATTACTATTTCTTTAACACAAACGGTTCATGTTTACGAGCCATATTTCTCCAAAGAAGGTTCAAGACTGTGAGAACATCACACTCGGAGTTTATCGCCCAGTCCTAATTGGTGCCAATCCAACCTGATGATGAGGGTCTGTCACTTAGCTGTTTATTATTTTCATTTATTTCAGCTACCTGTGTAGTCTGTGTAACTGAGCAAATGGAAAAGAAAAAAAAAAAAAAGGAGGGAAGGGGGGGAGCCACACAGACACCTCATGGGATTATTAATAAGCAAATAAAGCCAAATCACACCCTAAAACATTAAAACTAAAAAAATCAAAAACCCCTCTAATAATGATAAGACAGCAGAGTCACGTTCACGGTCGCCGTGTTGATGAAAACTCAGCAGGAATCTTTTTTCTTCTTCTAAAATCCGGAAAAAAAAAAAAAAAAAACAGGCCGGAGGGTGAGGATGTGGCCTGGTGTGAGCTGACTGGCTGGTGATGGTGGAATCAGAGTCCAGGCTGAGGATGGAGGGATGAAGAGAGGAGAAGCGATCAGTCGGTGGAGAAGAGATCTCCCGCCGAGGGCAGCGGCGCCAGTCCTCCGGTGACGTTGGGCAGGAGCGAGAGGTCGGGCAGGCTCTGGATGTGAGACTTCAGCTCTTTGCGCACCTGAGTGACTCGCGCCAGCTTCTGCTTGTACTCCTGCAACACCACAAGCGCAAAATCGCCTTCTGTTGAATTCTGGATTCTGATTGGTCAGAAGATGTTAATGCATTGCCTTAATCGTTTCCATAGTAACACAGCTCATAGTGATGAGTCATAACAGATGTTCCACAACGTTAACATGTAACTATGAACAGATAGTTCTTCTGTTATGGGTTTTTATTTCACTGTCACTCGTTTCACACAAATTCACTTCATCACAGAGAGAAATTATCGCTTTGAGAAATTAATTTCTTGTTTTTCTGAGCAAAAAAGAAGACAATCAGATCCTGATACAGCGTGTCGCTTGTGGGCGTGGTTTGGATGGCAGCCATATTGTACAGACTACAGTACAAACCCCTGTTTAGACTCTGTTTGTGTGTGTGTGTGTGTGTGTGTGTGCCGAAATATCGTCCTGCGACATGGAGCTCAAAAAAGAGGGAGAGCGAGTCGCGGAGGAAGACCGACAACTACATGAGCGTGAGCATGCGGGCCAGCTGTCTGCGGTCCTCCAGCTCGGCCGCCAGCCTCCCGTTGTACTCAGCCAGCAGCAGACACGCTTCATCCACCGTCTTAGACAGCTTATCTGCTGCCTCCTTATCTGCACATCACAAACAACAAATACACTTAACACAGCAGACTGACGGCGAGTCATGCCCCTCAGCTACGCGTGCAACGTACCGACAGATACACGGCCTGGAAGGACGAACGCGTGACTGCGGCCGTTAGAGCATCTTAATGACTGATGAACAGAAGCTCCAGAGCAGCAAATAAATCAAAAGAAGTCATATTCTTAATCCCATTACACGGAGATTAATCAACGGAGAGCGGAGTGATATGGAATATTTATGTAGGTTAATAATTATCTGAAGAAAAAAGCCTCAGGGAGGAAAAAAAAGACATAACTCATATTTTAACCATATTTAATTATAAATAAAAATTTCTACCAAAAGTCATTATTGACTTATAATTATTTTTAATTCATTTTGTTGGTAGTATTTTACATATTATTTGTTTTAACTAAATGTATGAATAGATAAATAAAACGATAAATAACTCTAAGGCTGTTTAGAGCAAAAATGGTCTTTACGTCTCTTACTGTCTTTATCATTTTATGAATATTCATTTTTGTTGTTGTTTTTTTTTACTCTTGATCTCTGATTTGCATGTGAGTGTGAACAAAGGATTCCAAAGCGCTGGCCTGATATCACACACGGTCGAGTCTTATTTCCGAGGCTGACCTGTGATCTTCTCGAGCAGAGAGACGTCCTGCACTTCCTGAGGCAGAGAGGCGATCTTCTGGCGCACGGTGGCGTCTCCGGACGCAGCGTTCTCCAGGTCCTGCAGGGCTTTAACCAGCTCCTCCGTCTGTCCCAACACACGCAAAAACATTTCAGCTGCGGCTCTGATTATTCCTGAGTCAAGCCAGGCACAGGAGGAGACTTTTACACAGAAAGATGAAAAAGAACATTTACATCTCATTTACTGAAGATTTGACCCCTGTATTAACGCATTAAGTTTTGGCTGATTTCCTGTTAGCTCCACTAGCCTTGGAGAAAACATCAGACATTAAGAAACACGTCCGGTCCGATCGATTACGTTTGTAATAAGTGGAAAGTGTGTGCGTCTGATTTTTGGTCAAAATGAGGTGTTTATACCAGCTGTGGGCCAGTGGTGTCCGTCTCGTGCGGAGAATACTGAGCTCTGTAATCATCGTCATCATCTTCCTCTTCCTCTTCCTGAACCTTCTGGAACGTTCTTTTCAACCCCTTCTTCTCATCCGCTACAAAACACAAAATAAGTCACTGTTGATAACAACTAGTGCAAGGAGGCGTGGAATGTGTGGGTCAGTCCTTGTGAAAGGAGGCGTGGCTTGTGTGTGTGTGTCAGTTGAAGTGGGCGTGGCTTCTCCGAGTGCACGAACTGTAATTCTGATGTTTGGTGCTTTTCGAGTTCGCATCTCTGACTGTTTTTTAAGCACTTACTTACTCATATTTAAAATTTAAAACTGTCAAAACTCACTTCTTGCTTATAGCACTAAAACGTTTATATCACATGTTAAATCAGTCAGTTGGTCAGTTGTAGATGAATACACATGACAGTACGTTCAGCGTGAGTGTGTGAACCAACCTGCAGCTTTGTGTCTGGGGCTGTTGGAGTCCTCGATGGCCAGTTTGAGCTGCTGGATGAAATCGGCGCGGTAGAGACTGCGCTCCTGCCAGATGTTCAACAGCCTCTCCATGTGCTTCCTGCAGCTCTCATCTGTTTCTCTATGCACACATAGATATATGCATACACACACACACACACACACAGGGTTGAGCATGAGGCTTTAACGGAGGAATATGAGGTTGAATAGTGAAAGATGGACAGATATGAGAAGTGGAAAAACAGACTCTCCTTCCCACAACCACCAGGACACACTAACCTCGCTACATGTGAGCAGGCATCAACGAGGACGCCTTCAAAATCCCGCGTGAACTCGGGACCTTTCTTCTTGCTGTTCTGAATGACGTCGTTGGCGAGGTAAAGGAAGGTCAGCTTCCGGCTGCTTTTGGCTGAGAAACATGCAAAAGACAGAATTCTTACAGAAAAAACACCTTATTTGTAAATACGGCTCATCTTTGTAACCAAAAGCATCAGTAAACTTTACTACTCCGACCACGAGTGCAGGTTACGAGGCAGTACAAATATTATGGAGTTTATAAACTATGGATCCTTACCTTTTTTCAGCTCTTTGTGCCACACCCGGACGATGGCGCCTGAGTGTTTGCGGTGGTGTATGATCCACAGCGACAGCGTCTGAACGCTCTGCTGCGAGTTACTCAGCTCCGACAGCTTCTTCTCCAGTGCAGACTCAGAAAACGACGACATGATGACGTGAAATGCTAAAACGGAGAACCTAACACAACCAGGGGAACCTCTGGGTCTGACTGCGCAGCGGCGGTGTTAATACATGTCGTGGATGGATGAATGAATGAACCTTCGGCTTTGCTTGAAGATCTGATGGTTACCTGAACCTGTGAGACATGAGGAAGGTTTAGTAGGAGTAAAAAACATGTTGTAGTCATGCATCACAAATAATCACACAATTCGAGACAGAGTTAGGATGTTAAATGTTTACAGATGAAGTGTGAAATGTGTGGATTATTAACTGGATTATTGCAAATGTGCTTACTGATAATCCTTAAGGATTGGCCCAATCCCAAATGCGACTCTACTTCCTGTATAAGTGCACTACTCAGTATAAGGGCTCACAGTTTCTACGCCCTACCTAGTGCACTCTACACGAGTTTTCATTTACTAAACCCTAAGTCGGGTTCACACTTTACACTACGTGTAAAACTGTAAGCGGAACAATCCTGACAAAACACACCGCACCACACCATGCACCGAGTAACACAAAACACCTCAAACGTGTCAAATATATATCTTTAACAGCAGCTAACCTTTTTTTAGAGTTTTTCCCGGCTAGCAAGGAGAGCTAGCTAAGTTAGCAAAGATGGCCGGTGTGGAGTTTGTCCACTTCACGTCCGAAAAAACAGTTTTAATTTTGCTCTCTCCACTTCGTAAGCTGTGAACGTTGTCGCAAACTAGTGTAGAATTTTGCAAATCCTCTCCTGTGGTGTATAATGTATCGCTAACGCGTTTACTGTTTGGTAGGAAAACGCATTTTTATGCTGCAAACGCTCACTGGCTGGGTAAACAAACACACGGAGCTCGTCGCGTCCCGATGACGTCGACCTCAACGCGACGCTGTGCAGACCAGTGCAGACCAGTGCTCCAAACGTGTGATAGATCTGTTTCTGTTTTACGGCACTGAAAATGATTTAAATCGCTCTGTGTACCAATGTATCTGTACAACCTAACTTCCATTTTACGCCATAACACTAAAGAGAAAGAAATACATGTCATTTCGATCTACTAGTGTTAGCTATCATTCTGAAAGAGCTCCATCACATACGGTACAGCATACTGAAATGTTGTTTCATGACGTCACGGAAGACTGGTGGGTTTAAAGTGGTGTTTCAGGGGTTGTGTACATGTCTCTTAGTGTTATGGACACCAGCAGGGCAGTAAATATACTGTATAAAAATAGTTTTGGTGATATGCTGGTTTTAGTTATATAGCTTGTCACTAACAGAAAAACACTTACAGCTCTTTTTGATGACTCTTCCTGTACTCGTCTTGTGTTCGTCCAATGAAATGCTGTCTAGAACTGGGGCGGGTCTTTCTCTACAATACCCACTTGTTCCGTTTTTAATGGACCTTCCCCGCACACTACTCCTTTTTCCAGCTGGAGTTAGGGTGATATGAGTGATAGGAATATCACATCACGATTCTTGAAGGCATTTCTACATGTATCATGATATAAGTTTGCTCACAGAATGTCATCAATACAGTAGCACTTTTTTTATCATTGTAAAGATTAAGTACAAAATTTTAACATTCAGTCAGCTAGTCTGTAATGTAATAGCTTATACTTTGACTGTCGTAAGACAGACAGACTGTTTTGTATAATTTTGGACTGTTGATTCATTATCTCATAGATTTAGTCTGTTCACTCATGGAGGATGGCTGATCATCAGATTGACGACCCAAAGATCCGCAAGCGAAAGGACGCCGGCAGGACGCAGGATGACTGGTTTCTCGGATGGGACAGGTTACATCTCCGAGACTTGCCCCACCTGCGTGGTGTTAGCGATGGAGTCCTCCAGCTGCTTCAGGATTATGTCCTCTTCCCTCTCCGCTTTGTCCTCAAGACCCCTGGGGCCAAGCGAGAGGGCGTCGTGCAAGCTGTTATGGACGCCATGACCTATGTTCTGGAAAAGACCTGTATCCAGAACTGGGAATCTCTACGTGACCTCTTTTCCGAGCTTTGCCTTTGCCTCTGCTCTCCAAATGACCCCGGAAAGCCAGCTCCGTCATCAGAGGAGCTGAAGATAGCGGTGCTACGATGTCTGGATGCTGTGATGCATTCTGCGTATGGAGATGTGGTGTTCAGGATGTACGAGCCTGTGATGCTTCCCGGACTGGGAGCCGCTGTATCGCTGTTCTTGGCTCTAGCAGAGCAAGAGAAAGCAAGAAGAGTTCAGGCCGCAGCGTTGAAGTGCCTCATGTCTCTGTTCCTGCAGTGCGACTGTGAACGAACGCATGTAGAACCAGACGAAGAGGAAAGAAACTTGCTTGGAAATACGCTGGCTTCATTCTTACCAGGAATCACTCGAGCTTTGAGTCATGTGATTAGTGGAGACGTGAGACAAGGGCACGCGGTTACGGTGAAAGCCGTGAGGGTTTGGTACACCACAGTGGGCCTCGTTATGGATGACAGACAGCTTCAGAACGACAGCACCGTGAGTGCAGAGTCACCCGAGTTGGGTAGGATTGGAGAGCTGGTGGTGAAAAGAACTTCATCTTGGAGCAAGTCCACGTCTAAAAGACTTGCTTTGGCGCTGCAGAAAGTGATCTCTTACACCACAGCGCACCAACATTGGCGAGTAAGACTGGAACTGGTCAATCTGTCAGATCACCTTCTTACCCAGTGTAGCAAATCTTTATCTGAATGCATTGGTCCTCTTCTAGAGGCTTTGGTTGGTGCAGTCAATGATGAGGAACCTCGAGTTAAAGAGCGGTGTTCAGCAGTACTGGCTGAGGTATCTAGAAGAAACCAAGCTACAGGAGGTCAAGCTTTAACCGACGTTCTGTCTGAAAACTTGCATAGCTTGGCGACTTCTCTACCTCGGCTAATGAGAACGACGGATGACAAGCGCAAACTGTTTATTCTCACTGTCTTTCTGGGGTACCTGAAGATTCTCGGTCCTCAGGTGGATTTGGTCTTGACGTCAGCAGTTCACCTTCAGCGCATCTCCAAAGCGTTGATGCAGGTGCTTGAGTTGGATGTGACAGACGTCAGGATCGTAGAGGAAAGAAGTTTTGCACCATTATCTCACTTGGTACCTGATGCTCCCGAAGTGCGGCACCAGAGGAAATACTTTCTTTATTTTACAGACGACAAGATCTTCTCAGCGTTGAAGCAGGTATGCCGGATGCTGGGTCGCTACGGAAATCTTTATTTACTGGTGGACCACTTCCTGGAGCTCTACAAGGAGTCCTCGGTTTATCGCAAACAAGCTGCTCTGGTGCTCAATGAGGTCATCAGTGGGGCAGCTGGAGTTGGGATGGAAACAGACATTTTGAGAACAGTTGACCATTCTGAGATTTCCAGAATAAGTCAAGAGGATCTGAAATGTGCGATCACGTCCATTATTGAGGAATACATCAGTTTGAATAACTGGCATCTCACTACTGTGATAGACGACTCGGATGATGAACAGCAGGAGAAACGTCATTCTGCAGTCCCCTCTCTTTTAAGCAGATCTGATGGAAACGGACACCAACTCGCCCCAACCTTCAGTTCCAAAACTCCGACATTCTACCAGCTGAACAGCAACATTTGGCAGATCTGTATCCAGCTGGAAGGGATCGGCTCCTTCGCGATAGCTCTGGGCTCTGATTTCCGCCTGCTTCTGATGACATCACTCTACCCAGTGCTGGAGAAGGCAGGAGATACTTCGCTACTGGTCAGCCAATCGGCTCTCAGCACCATGCACAACCTTTGCGTGGCTTGCAATTACATCTCGCCCAAGGAGCTGGTGATCAGCAATGCAGACTACCTGCTGAACGACGTCTCCCTGAACCTGAGCAGACCCGTAGTTCACCCTCACGCCCCGCGAGTCCTCGCGGTCATGTTCGCCCATTCAGATGCCGCTCTGCTGCCCCTAGTGGCCGACGTGCACGTCCTGCACGAGTGCCGGGACCTAGACTCGATACTGGTCTCTAGTGCCGTCAAGACATATCAGGACGTAAGTGATATGAAGGCACTGGGTGAGCGGTCTTTATCTTAGAAACATCTGCACACCTTTAACCGATTTGTGCTTGTAATATACATGTGTGTCTAAAAATCACGTGAAATCTCGTCTTTCACTGCAGTGAGGTGGTTTAACCCCAGTATTACAGACCGCGGACAGACTTCCACAGCCGGCACACACACCCCGACTCCCGAGACGCTGAAGCTTCGCCAGTTTCTGCTGGATTACAGAAAGCAGAAGGAGCTGGCGGAGGGGATCGGTGCCGAGGAGGAGGAGTCACATGATGCAGGTGAGAGCGATTTATCTGCTAATCTAACACGGTTGTCTATCATATTTCTTTTATTGATCTTATTGTGTCTTTCTTATTTATTTATTTGTTTGTTTGTTTATCGACACTGTTTCTTACATCTCATTACCTGCTATTCTAATATTGCTGTATTTATTTTATCTAAATCTTGTTTATCTATTTCATATTTATTCGTGCTATCTTATTTACAGTCAGGCGTGTTGTTTACATTAGCAGAAGCGTCAGCGGGAGCAGATATAACACAAGCATGCTATCCCTGTTTAATCTGTTTAACATTTCAAGGCGTGTGCGCGCGGTGGTGTTCCTCGTTTTACAGAAACGCCTCCTGCAGCAGTGGAGGTAAAGGAGGAGGAGGAGGAGGAGGAAGGCCCTGACGTGAAACCGGAACTGCCCTTGCACGTGTCTCTCGCTAAAGACGTGATGGAGCGCTGCGTTCACCTGCTGTCTCACCCCAGCATGGGAGTACGACTAAAGGTAGAGTACAGAACAACCGTTAAAGATCATTAAACCTCAGCGCTGTTCAATTCTACATTCCGATTGGTCAGAAAGTGTTGATTAATTTCCTGTGAAAGCAGCTCGGACATTCCGCAACATTGAATGTAACTGTAAATGGATAAAAAGTATGACGTGTCGTTCTTTAATAAATTAAAAAAAAACGTAATCATTGGCAAATTGCTGTTATATAGGAAGAATAAGTGTGTGTGTGTGTGTGTGTGTGTGTTTGCAGGTGTTGGACATTGTAGAGCTGTGTGTGTCTGTGCTGTGTGAGATGGAGAATGAGCTTTTACCCATGGTGCACCGCTGCTGGCCATCACTTCTCCAGCGGCTCACCAACGATGACCCGCTTGCAATACCCCGAGCTTTCAGGGTACGAAACTGTGTGTGTGTGTGTGTGTGTGTGTGTGTGTGTGTGTGTGTGTGTGTGTGTGTGTGCAAAATGTTGTAATCTGTACCTGTATGCTTATCTCTCTCTCTTTGTAGGTGTTGTGTGTGTTGGGAGAGACGTGTGGTGATTTCCTGAGGAAGCGAGTGTCTAAAGAGGTCCTGCCCCGGCTCACGTCATCACTTTCACGCCAGGCTGAGACGAGCGCTCGCTCCGGTCCGATGTACACACACACACTCGCGTACAAGCTGCAGCTGGCCGTGCTACAGGGACTCGGACCTCTGTGTGTGCGTCTCGACCTGGGTAAGGCATGCTGGGAATGTCAGTCCCAGTGAAGGAGAAGGAGGCGTGGCCTCTGTGAATGTCAGTCCCAGAGACTGAGAAGGAGGCGTGTCCCTTGTATCAATCAGTGTTAGTGAAGGAGGCGTGGCCTCTCTGAATGTCAGTCCCAGTGAAGGAGAAGGAGGCGTGTCCCTTGTATCAATCAGTGTGAGTGAAGGAGGCGTGGCCTCTGTGAAACACTAAATAAAATCAAATAATCTTTCGTGGACATTGGAAAAGTGACGACGTCACTACAGCAGTGAGGTGATCTACCGAGACTCGTATCGCTGCTGAAACGAACCTCAGTACAGCTGCAGTGAACGCTGCCTGTGCATCTCAATGTGAAGCACGACACACACACACACACACACACACACACACACACACACACACACGTCCCCCAGGTGTCTCCTCACTCTGGGGCACAGATGTCAGGGTCTCTCAAATCTCAAACAGCTCTCACACACACACACACACACACACACACACAGAGTTCGATGTGTGAGAAAGATAAGAGTGAGAGAGATTAGAAGTAGGAGATGAAGAGATGATCAGAAGGCTCTTGAAAGCGAGCGTCTCTCTGAAATGGCCTGGAGCCAGTGGAGGAATGAGTTGTTTACCAGGACGGTCCATAATGAATTATAATTCCTGACCTCCGGAGACATCAGCTCTCTCTCAGTGCTTTGTTTCGCCGGAGGAAAAGACGGGAAGGTGTTAAAACGCCGTAATGAGCGGCTGAGATGAGCTGAGGGGGAGCAGACCACCAGAATGTGTGGGAGGCTTGGAAAAGTGTGTGTGTGTGTGTGTGTGTTTGTGAATATTCACAGTTTCAGCTCATAATGCTGGGCCTCAGCTCAGAGAATACCGAAAGGTTAGACACACAAAGAGAGTGGGAGGTTTAAAGGAATAAAACGAAGGCCAACAACGAACAGTACATGATGTTTCCTTTAGCGCAAATGTCGTCCATTAGACACGTTTCGCTTCTTTACCCTGCGTTCATGTTAGCGTACGACGCACGTGTACCACATGAAGCTGTGACATTTCAGCTGAGATTCTATGGAAATTAGATACGATTCTGTAAAGCGACAAAACAAACGAAAC
>CM074960.1:21336645-21347310 GCA_037577455.1 Pangasius macronema
ACATGAAGCTGTGACATTTCAGCTGAGATTCTATGGAAATTAGATACGATTCTGTAAAGCGACAAAACAAACGAAACTTGAAAGAATCCTCGGACGCGAGTGTGGACGCGAGTGTGGTTCTTCAGTGGTTCTTCAGTGGTTCTTCAGTGGTTCTTCAGTTCCCATAGAAATGTAGATTTTTGTCATGTTGCACAAACCCTAATTTAGACACAAAAACACTCTTTTGTTCTCCGTTTCACCGTGTAACGAATTAAACGTGACTGTTTTGTCGTCACTTTGGCGGAAGGCAGTGAGGGATAAGTTGGACAGCTGGTTTAGGCCATTAAGCAGTTATCGTGATGTGAAAATGTAATATCGGCACAGGCCTGGTGAATTGGGATATGACAGTCTTTAATTAAATTTGACCAAATGATTAGCGCACTCATTATCTAAGTCAGGGATTAATGAGGAGCGTCTCCGTGGGAAAGAGACTCGTCTCGCACGCCTCACCTCACCGGTTACGCAGTGAATTCAGTTCGCTGTTCTTTATAACGTGTTTATAAATGTTTACTATGTTTAGCTGCACAGAGGATGCTTTTAATGTTCACATTAAGCATTAACGTTCATTAGCCACGTAGTTTCTGCTGATTTCATCGTAATTTCCAATAAAATGGTCAGAATTAATTTTTTTAAACAAGTTTCGCCCTCAGTAGCTAGCGCAGTTTTTAGCATCAATAAACTACTGTTTCCAATCTGATTAATCACACTGAAAACCTGTTCTAATACATATAATTGTGTGTGTGTGTGTGTGTGTGTGTGTGTGTGTGCAGTGGACTCGGATCTGGACCGTATCTCAGAGGCCTGTCTCCCCTACCTGAGCTGCAGACAGCCAATCAGATTACAGGAAGCTTGCCTCAGGTAACCTGTTTACGTCTCCTGACTCAACTTCCTTTTATTTCAGTAGGTTTTGTGTGTGTGTGTGTGTGTGTGTGTGTGTGAGAGAGAGAGAGAGAGAGAGAGAGAGAGATGAAGAAGATTCCTATTGAAATTCCGATGCTGCCTCGGTGCCATTTCGGTTTTAGGAGGCTGAATATCCATCACCTCCAACGACCTTCTTTAGAGCCGTTAATTACAACCGAATGACGAGTCGCGTCTCGAGTCAGCGTTCAGTCAGGATGCGTAATTTGAGAATCTTAATATTAACGAATTTGCGATATTCACATCCCAGCATGCTATAAAATGTAAATTAGTAGATGTAATGTTTGTAATGGCGTAAACATCCAGTGTTGGTTGTGGGATGTTGAGCTAAGCTAAGCTATAGTGTCCTGCTAGTAATAACTTTGGCTATCTTCAAATAAAATAAAATGAAAAGCAAATCAAAAGAATTAAAGTACTGCGTCAGTAGTAATTACTGTTATATATTTCACGAGGTGCGTTCCTTCATCTGTCACACGTTGATCTGTGACTGGAGTAGAACTGCGGGAAAACAAACGTTACAGTGAAAAAGCGGCAAAATCTCGTCTTCTGCAAATGTGTTTTTTTTTCCCCCTGATCTGATCTCTGGGTTTGTCGTTCTTTCTTTTCCCCTCAGTGTTTTCCGACATGTGATGCAGCTGGACGCGGACTCGTGCTGGTTCACCCTGAGCGAGCTGTGCTGTCCCGTAGCGTACGAGCCGCCTCACACACTCCTGTTCCCAGTGCAGCTGAGCGGGACGGGCCGAGCGAGGAACGAATACACACACAACGTCCTCACGCTGCTGCGGGAACTCGAGCCAGATCATCACCACAACGCTGATTACTGACTTCACCTGATGGTGGAGACGACACTTTATTCAGGATGTTGAAGTCGGGGTGATATGGCGCAAATATTGTATCGCGATACTTGAAGACATTTTCACGCACGATATACAGTCATGATGTTTAGCGCTGCATTTCAAAAAACAAATATATTCCATGATATTTTTATTAAACAAAGGTCAGATGTTAATGAGTTTTCCTAAGTGCTTTATTCCGCTTATGCCACACCACTTTGCCAACACTTACAGGTTTTATTCGTTAAAGACCATGTTGTATTTCTGATCTGTTTATAGTTAGCGTAAACTCCTCTGTCCTGAATACTTCCGCATTACGGATAATTGACACTGGAGACTCCTTCCTTACATTGTTAAATAAACATCTCCTTACAGAAATCATCACCATATCAACAATCACACACACTTTCCTGTGAATGAGCTGTAGAAACGATAGCGTATTAGAAGGAGCGCATTCATATAAACCTGCGTATGCTGCTGTTATGGAAAACTAATCAACACCTTCTAGCCAGTCAGAATCCAGAATACAACAGCGCTGTGCTATAACTAGACATTGGAAAAAAAAAAAAAAAACAAGTCACACAATATTTCCGAAAAGTGGCATGATTTATAACAGTATTGGCATTTTGGTGCCCTGTGCTAATGTGGCTAATAGTAATGAATCTGCTGAGAAAGCTAATGATAACCTGCTATCACCATTCAGTGAGTGATGTTAGCGATTTTAGCAGTTCCAGGTACCTTTAACCTTTCACATATAGTTTCTCATAATTGCTCCCTAGTCTCTATAAGTGCACTATATACAGTATGTTCCCTACATAGTGTGCACGTGGGAAGCGTGTGGGGTTTAGCCGTTAGCCTCAGGTGATGAAAGGGAAAGTATGTTGCCTGTACAAATGCTAATATTTTGTCCAACTCTACAAATGTATAGTTTATAATAAACGGTGAATTCTTTGTGTCTGTTTATTTATTTCTAACGCACAGCATCACTATCAGTGTTCGGAGCGCCTGGTCGTGTTCAGTGACCGTGCTCGGCGCCCGTGTGGCCTCTGAGGCGTCTCCTCTTGACATTTTAATGCATGTTTTAGCCGCAGGCAAAGAAGCCTGCCTCGTGCACTTTGTGTTAGCGTGCTAGCGCTTTATCTGCCACTATTTATCCTGCTGCCAAACCCGACGGCTCGACCATTACTCATAAAGGGCGGTCGGGCTAGCACGTTCCTCTCGAGCGTGACTGATAAGCCGGTGTGCTAGCTTCATTACACGCGGGTTCGACTCGGTGGCACGGCGGCCATGTGACTGATTAACGGCCATTAAGGACAACAAAACAGCTGTGGTGACAGGACGACAGAGGAAAGTGTCGATTAAGCAGGTGGCGAGGATCATGAGCATATGATTAGCGCCGAGCGTTACCCTTTACTGCCGGGTTTCTGTGAAGATTAAACAAACTACACGATGCGTTCGTTTCACGTCTGGGAGTAATTCACTTTAGAGCGCTAACAGTACAGTAACAGATACCTTAACCGACCATTTTAAATTGAATCCAGCTTACGTGTTACGTGTTCGTTCTCGACTGTAATGTTCCAGCGGATTCCTCGCATCACATTATTTCTGCCATACACATGCAGGGTAAAATAAATGAGGCCCCAGAAGGATTTTTTTTAGCAGGGTGAAGGCAGATTAAGCACATACGCTGCTCCTGGAGATACAGCACTAGCTCTAATCCATCTTAATTGATCCAGCTGATTAAGGTCTACAGGAGCATCAGCGCCAGTAGAGTTGGCCATTAATTCTGTACACTCACTTCTAACAGCTAGCAAATGAAGCCTGTGGCCTAATCAGGGATGCCTAGTAAAATCAAATCTTAGCTGTTTTGAGAAATGTCCAACGATGCTAATCCTTTCTTACAAGACTGAGTCATTATTTTTGAATGTTTCCACCATGTAGTGACTTTTGAAATGGCTACGTGTTCAGTCAGCTAGTTACAAGTAATGACACTCCTAGCTTAGATGTTTCGCTGTGCTATTTTCAGAATTAATGACGGTTTTTCAAGAGCTAGCTACTTTTGTTCTACAAGTAGTAATGTAGCTAGCTAGACATTCCCAGAAACAACCTGAATAGTTGAGTTAGCCCTCTCTGTATCTCTCATTTTTATGACACACCCTCGAAACATGTTTTAGAGCTGCACACTAAAATGACAATATCACTGTTGATTTTTCTCAGTTTGACAAAGCAAGCTTTAGTTAGCTACTTTTTCTTCCTATAAGCTAGCTGCTTTTTCAGCAGGGTTCTTTAGCTGTAGCTTAGCTAGTTTATACTACAACTAGCTTGTAGTGAGTTACAGTTGCACAGTAGCTTCCCCAACACTGGTGTGTGTTTACAAATGTAAAATGGATATGTAATAAGATGGAATGCTAATTATGCCTTGGTTCTCGGATTTAGCGAAGTGCTTTTCTTAGCTAGCAGGCTGTTAGCTACAAAATAAGAGGATTTTGGGTTCAATTCAGGAGGGAATGTAGTGCAGAGATGCTAAGAAATAAAACAGTGTATGTCTGTGGATGGGATGGCAAAATGGTAAACAGCATAATCTATATTGTGATTTTTCTGAGCAGAGAGAACACTAGCCCCGCGCTTTTGTTTTCTACTGCCTCACACAACCTGAGGCGAATTCATGGACAGAATTCACCTAGAAACGTTGGAGTGAAGTGAAAGTGACAGCGAGCGGAAACAAATCCCACGTCCTGCTCCTTCCCCCTTCAGTGAGTTTGCTTTCGTTTAGTTGCCCACTGCTTTACAAAAGCGTAGTTTTCAAATGTCTCCCATATTGTCATAGTTAAAAATCAGAAATGCTATGGCTTTAAACCATAAATATTGGCACCTCTGTAGTGTATAGCATTCTTCAGCTAGCTAATTTGTGACATAACAAAAAAAATATATATATAAAATTGTAAAGCAAACGTCTGGGTTTGATCGTAAGTAATTATTTGATTTCTTCGCTTTAGTTTCATTTATATTTTTAACGTAAGAACAGATCACACATTTCCAGTTCTCATGAATTACACATTTGAATGAAATTCACCTAGAAGTAAAACTGACTGCTTTTCCTGCACTTTTTCAATCCAAATGTTTTGTTTTTTTAATTTGCCAAGCGCATTTTATTTATTCATTTAACTGACTTTGAATATGTGATAAATACAACTTTAAAAAATCGTATAATTACAGAAACTCTGTGTATAATGTTTTGTTTTATTTGATAAAAGCATACATTTAAGATGAAACCAATACTTTGGAGGATATTCAAACACCGTTTTTTTTTGTGTGTGTATTTTGTATTTTATCTCTTACAAAACCAAAGAGCATAAAAAAAATCCAGAAATGAGAGCTTCATATATAGATATACATTTAAATAATGGACAAATAACAGAAAAGCTGAATATATTACAATATCCTGAACATCTACATCCATCCAATCAGCTCCCAGGGTCTGAGCCACAGCTGACAGGCTTTAATAACTGAAACCTCTATTTTATTTACCATCTGAGTGGATGATTAGGGGTTATGGAATGATTAGGAGTCATGTGAATAAAAGTTTTGGCCCCCTCTGTCCCACATCGTATTTACACGCTGAATAAAACAGGACGCAATGTAAAGGTTTGTGTGCGTGGTCCAGCGTCATGTCAGGCATCCGCTAATGTGGTTTTGTTTTGTTTTTTTCAGCTTAAGCATTCGCAGAGTGCACTCCCACGCCTACTTTCAATTAACCGGTGAGCAAAGGTGTTAAAGTACATCCCCAGTCAACAGAATAAACAATGACAGAAATAAAATAAATGTAAAATAATGAGTATTTAGTGCATTAATGAGTCATTTTACAGTTTAACTCGTACTCAGCAGTGTTAGTGTAATTATAAGAGGTGTATACTGTATAAAGTCATTTCCCAGGTTAGATATTAGAAACACGTACCATGTAGAAACACTCACAGCCATTTTATTAGGTACACTGTCTACGCTGGTGCACTTTGTTGGTACACAAAAAGTTACTGACTAAAAGCCTTATTTTCCATTCCTTCATTCATCCCTCAGCCGTAAATCTGTTCCGCGTCACACCACACCATCACTGTGGATTATTTTCCTAAAACAGCACGTCCCCAAGTGTTGTCCTAAACCAATACAGATACAGATATGAATAAGAGGCGCTCTGTTCATTGTTTCTGCCACCCGGTTGAGACTAGAAGTGTGTCAGGACAGGGATCCCGAAGAAAACGTCAGCGGGCAGAAACTCAAAAATATGTAAAGCACATTCAGTAACATTAACATGAACGTGCGGCAGCCTGGTCAGGATCGTGGTGCTTTAAATAGGGTCCTAGCTTGTTGGCACGCAAATAACTGCCTGATAAATAAAATAAAGCCCTCCTGCGTATAGCTAGTTCACTTACGAACTAGAGTGATGTAGCTGAGGTTGAGGAACTGTTAGAGCCAGAATCCACACACCATGCTGATATTTCTATTTCTGACTTCAAGCCACAGCCACTTCAAGTTTAAATCCAAATACAGAGAGGAATATTTGGAGCACTAGACAGATACACACTGGGGTAAATACAGGCTCCTGATTGGCCAGTCTTTTTTTTTTTTAATGTCTCTGACTCTGCTTCATCTCTGACATCTTAGCGAAAGTGAAAATATCTCAGATATAAAACAAATTCATCCAGTATTTCCCATTAAAACATTACAATATAACCAGATCTATGATTATTAAACCTATTTCTAGACATATTCTACCGATCTCTTGAAATCGTTTTGATCTATTTGGCTAATTTTACGCATTTATTTCCAGAAAGAAGTAATGATCTGCCAGTAGAAGAAGAAAATGTAAAGCTTGAAATGCATCTAAACAAACAAGCTGAATAATCTTACATTTGATTAATAATCATCTCATAATAAGAAATATTTGATAAATTCACCCATATTCAAGATATCTTCACCTGCTAAGATGTGTACAGGTCCAAAGTGACAGTTTTGAAACACCTCATGTGGACATTTTAGAAGTCTGTCATTATCTCGACACAGCACTCCTTCTCCCAGCTTTCCTGTGAATGAGTGGATTAAAGCAAAAAGGGTGAAGCAGAATGAAATAGCGAAAGATCCACGCTCTGATCTGTCTGTTCCTGTCCTTCAAGTTTCAAAGCGATAACAGCGGACGTTGGAAGAAACATTTCGCGACATGCACCAGCTCATCTGAGAGAACATTTACTTTTGCTTTATACAATAATATACACGGTGTATTAAGATCTGGGGAGGAAAGCTATAGGAAAACAGATTAGGGTGTTGGAACATAGTGTGTGTGTGTATGTGTGTGTGTGTGTGTGTGTGTGTGTGTGTGTGTGTGTGTGTGTGTGTGTGTGTATGGGCCCTAAAGTGCACAGCTCTCTGTGCAGTCAGTGCTGGTGTCGTCGGCAGCCCTCTTCCTGAGCTCCCTGCCCGCTTTGTGGTGCCCGTGGTGGGCTGTTGGTTGGTGTTTTTGAGACTCCGCTGCCCCTTGGTGGTGCGGATGTGCGGCGTCAGTTCCGTCCCGTTCCACCTGCAGGTAGGCGCGCACGCGGTGGTGTCGGGGCCGAGTGTCGCTGAAGTCGATGACACGGCATTCATAAGTGCCCTCGTCAGACGGCTTCACACTGGACAGGCGCAGCTTGTGGGAGATGTTGCTGCCGGCCACTTTCACCACCTGGAGGAGACCAAGGGTTGATTATTTTCCTAGAACAGCAGTCCTATATGCCTATATATATATTTCAATCCAATATCCTATATATATATTTAGGAATTACAGCCATTTTTACACAATCCCTCCATTTTCCCAGGATCAAAAGTAATTGCACAAACTAACATAATCCTAAATATTAGGATTATTTTGAATACTTTGCACTCAATGACTGCCTGAAATCTGGACCCCAGTGACATCATCAGGTGCTTTGCCAGGCCTTTACTGCCTTCAGTGGTTGCTTGTTTAATTTATTTTCCTTAAGATGCTCTTGGGTTGCTTTAGTGGTGTGCTTTGGGTCATTATCCATCTGTACTGTGAAGCGCTGTCCTATCAGTTTTGCAGCATTTGACTGAATCTGAGCAGAAGGTATATAAGCTCTATATGCTTCAGTATTCATCCTGCTACTATCAGCTGTTACATCACCAGTGCCCCAGTTCCATTGGCAGCCATACATGCCCATGCCATAACACTGCCTCCACATGTTTGACAGATGCTGTGGTATACTTTGGATCATGAGCCTTTCCTTTCCTTCTTCATACTCTTCTCTTCCCATCATTCTGGTACAAAGTTAATCTTGGTTTCATCAGTCCAAAGAATCTTGTTCCAGATCTGGTCAGGCGTTTTTAGATGTTTTCTAGCCAAGTCTCTGGCTTTTCTGTTCTTGAGTGTTTTCAGTGGTCTGCATCTTGAGGTAAACGGTCTGTATTTACATTCCTGAAAGCGTCTTTTGATTGTAGACTTTGACAATAATACACCTACGTCCTCCAGAGTGTTCTTCACTTGGCTAGATGTTGTGAAGGGGCTTTTCTTCACCAAGGAAAGAATTCTGCGATCATCCACTTTATTTGTCTTCTGTGGTCTTTGGTGTAGCTGAGCCTAAAGATGGCCTCCTTCACTTGCATCATCACCTGTTTGGATCGCATATTGAGAGTTCCCTTGAACAGCTACCAAATGCAAATTCAACACCTGGAATCAACTCCAGACCTTTTATCTCGTTAATCCGTCATGAAATAAGACAAACAGGCCACACCTTGCCATGAAACTGTCTATCAGTCAATTGTCCAATTACTTTTGAGTCTGTGAAAATGGAGGGACTTAAACACATGGCTGTAATTCCTCAGTTTTCTGGGGACAAAAAGTTAAATATTCCAGCTTCACATGTGGAACTGAAATTCACAAAACAAGCAGCTCACACTTTCACACCCTTGGATGTATTGTCTTAGTGAAAATGGATGTGTGTGTGTGTGTGTGTGTGTGTGTGTGTGTGTGTTTCTTCCTCGTGAGCATCTCATGTCCTGCAGCCCTGATGTGTGTGATGGCAGTAAACAGCAGTCATGAGGATGTGAGAGACAGGAAGTGGAGATGCTTCGTCAGGACACAAGCTATAACAAGACACGAGCTGTAGCCACACACACACACACACACACACACACACACACACACACTGCACAGCGAAACTGCAGACACACACACTTCCATTTTCTCTCTTTCTCTCTATTTGCCTCATGTTATTTATCTATATCATTATTTCATTCTGTTATCTCTACCTTCCTAACTCTAATGTTATCCCTCCTTCCCTCTCTCATTCCCTTTTATCTATGAATCCTCTCCCTCTCTCTATTTCCCTTTCTTTATCCCTTCTTTATATCCTTTTATAGCTCTCTTGCTGCCCTTCTCTCTCTCTCTCTCTCTCTGTTTTTCTCTCTCTTTCTGTTACCCTCTGTCACACAAATCTCTCCCTCTCTCCCTCTCTCTCATTCCCTCACTTTATCCCGCTCTTTCTCTTCTCATATACCAATAACCCCATAACAGATTATGTTTTTTTAATCTCCTTTTTATATCGATTTTGCTCTCTTTCTTAGTCTCCCTCTCTCATTCTTTCTTTTATCTCTCTATCTGTCTTTCTCTCGCTCCTCTTGCTGCATTTGTCTTTCCGTACTCCTACCTTTCTCCATCTCTCTCTCTCTCTCCCCCTCACTCTTCTCATTCACTCGCTTCTTCATAAAATATCGTCTTTTTCCCCCCTATCTTTATACCTTTTATTTCTCTCTGTTTTTTATCTCTCACTTCCTTTTTCTCTTTCTCTCTCTAACCCTCCTTCTCTTTCATATCGTTTTTCTTTATGCTTTTATTTCAGTCTGTATTTCTCTCCCTCCATCTCATCCTTTATCTCTTTTGTCTGTTTTTCTCCTCTCTCTCTCTCGCTCTCTCTCTCTCTCTCTCTATCCCTCCCTTTGTTTCCTTTTTCTCTTCTTGATGCTTTTTTATTTTCTATATTTCTACCTTTCTCAGTTTCTCTCTCCATCTCTCTCTATGTCTCTCGTTTCATGTCTCTCTCTCTCATCATCTCTTTCTCTTTGTCTCTATTCTTCTCTCTCTCTCTCTCTCTCTCTCTCTCTCTCTCTTTCTCTCTCTCAGTCTCAGAGTGACTCGTGTACGAGTCCAATCGCTCAATAAAGCCGTCTGCCAGAGAAACATATTGAGTGGCAACATAGATGGATACTCACACACCCTTGCGCGCACACACACACACACACACACACACACACACACACACACACCAAACCTGACTTGTGCTGCGTTCACTGGCGCCGCTCTGTTTCTGTCCACATACACAATTTTAGTGAGTTTGAAACCTAACCTCACCCTGAACACCCCCCACACACACACACACACACACACGCGCGCACACACACACACGCGCGCGCACACACACACACACACACACACACACACTCAAAAGCCTCTTCATCATTTATTCCTCATGCTGAAGCCACATGAATAAAATATGAGGATCCGTGCTCTTGTTTTAACTCTTCTCCTCTCCCAGCTGGTCTCTCTTCTTCTCCCTGCTCTCTATCGTCTCCTCCATCCTTCTCATCTCACCCTTTTTTCACATCTCCTCATCTTCTCTCCTCTCCTTTCAAGTCCATCTTTCTTGTCTCCCCCTCTTCTGTCATCTATTTTCTTTTCGTTTCCTCACCTGTCTTTTTGCCTTAATCTCTTCATCTTTCGTCTCCTACTATCCTCTCTCCCCTTTCCTCATCTCCTCGTGTTCCCAGCTGAGCTACAGACTTGAGCCAGAATTAAAATTTACACAGTTTACTGGATTTGCATTATGCTGTT
>CM074960.1:21352472-21363734 GCA_037577455.1 Pangasius macronema
GATAGGGATAGGTGGAGAGTGATGATTCGCTGTGGAGACCCCTGAAGGGAAAAGCCCAAAGAAGAAGAAGAAGATCTTCTGTATTATTGTGTCAGGAGGTATGACCAAAATTTTCATTTTTAAACACTTAAGTAAAAAACAAAAATTAACTAATACACTAGCAGGCTTTTCTTTTTAACTGGCATCTAAAGACTGACAGACCAGAACCAGACGTGGAAAAGTGACTCACTACGGGACGGACAGGACGAATTAGCATTAGCATTAGCATTAGCATCAGTCACCTGGTTGGTAGTCCACGTCTCCTTGTCTGTCCACTCTTTGTGGTTCCTGATGTACCACCACTGGATCTCCAGAGAATACGAAGTCGAGCCTGAACCCCGAAACGAACAGGCCATCTCCACATCCTGCCCGCTGTGCGCCGTCATGTCATGAGGGACCTCTGTGAAGAGAGCTGGCGAGAGAAAGAAGGAGAGAGAAAGACTTTAAAAGGCCATTATTTTACATTTATAGCATTTTATACGGAGAGAGGAAGAGAGAGAGACTATAGAAGGTCACTTAAGCACTACAAGAGAAGCTTTTCGGGGTGAAATCTGGTTAGCATCATGTGCATTATTTTAAAAGCATCGTCATTTAAAAAAAAAAGAAAGAAAGAAAGTGAGAGAATTAAAGTAAGAAAGATTCACAAATTGCGTTAGCTGCAGCTAACATGAGTCAGTTTCGATTGCCTTATGGTTGTGATGTCACTACCCCGAACAATTCACAGCTTCCAGTCACACTGGAGTAGCAGGAAAACTTTGGGAAAGCTGGCGGTAAGAGAACTATTATCTTTTCCCAGCCTTCAAAACAAATCCAAACCGAGTGGCCAAAGTTTATTTTTATCGAAGCTCCTGAGACTTTCAGTCTGAGCACAACAGCGTGTTCAGCACTTTGCAGACCAGACTGAATTCCCTCTCATCGTGTTAGACAAAAATATGCTGCTTCCATTTTGGTGCCGTCTCCACCGCCCCGCCCTGTCACTGGTCTCTTCCCCGGTTGTGGTGTTGTTGTGTATTAACTCTTGATTTGTTTGGATATTTATGCCCTAAATTTTCTTTGTTTCACTGTGACGTCTTATCGTGCTTTTTGGGTCATTAATTCCAACTTTGTTTTCCAACTTTCCCGGGTATGATTCCGGATATTCCTATGATGAACCTGTCTGCCTGTGTTTCGTTCCCTGCTTTGGCCGCCACAGTAAAACACACGCTGAGCACCGGGACTGCGTCCTGCCTCGACTCACTCTATGCTCCAGGGGATGTGCGGAGACAAAAAAAAGACTTTCTTCTTCTGATCCATTTTTTTTAAAACCAAAACTGAACATTTTAGAGAAACCAATCTCCAAACACAGACATGAAAGGGGCAGCTGCTATTCAGTGTGGAAATAAGCGACACCCAAGACTCCTTATCGGACCGCACACACACTCCTGGCAGCCAGCAGGCAGCCCTGTGCACTTCAAAGCAAGCGATTCAGCTCTGTGTGGATCACTCACACCTCACTTTCACACCCTCTACATGAGACGGCGCAGGTGTCTAACGCCGGGGTCCAATGCCAGTGTCTAACGCCGGTGTCTAATGCCGGTGTATAATGCCGGTGTATAATGCCGGTGTATAATGCCCTGAACAAGCTGGAGGAGGTGTGAACTGAGGAATGTGGACGCTGATACCAAAAAAGCAGCACAATATATGTAGAAAAAAGTGCCTTGAAAGAGGAGAAGGTTGACTTTCTATCGTATTCATGTTGAATTCTCGATTCTCGCTCCTGAATGGATCTATAACAGCAGCTCGGACTGTAGCGCAGCTTTGTAGGAAAACCCTCCATCAGATACATGATCGTTTCTATGGTAACAGCTAAAAGAGAGACTCGCGTAGTGGACACTCCATGGAAACACATTAAAAACGGGTCCAGTTGTTGATAAAGTTTTCTGGAAGGAGATGTTTATTTAATGTTTACGGAAGGAGTCTCCAGTGTCAGCATTTTGTACCAATCCGACGTTTCCGACATCTTCAGGACAGAGGAGGTTGCATTTGAGTCGTTTTTTTTCAAGAGAGATAAAGAAAAGAGGCTGGTAACGGAATGACTGTTTATAGCTGCTGTAGCATAACTGAGAACAGGAACTAATTCTTTCCCTTGGATGTAGCTTGGATAGATAACGAGCTTAACAGACGCAAATTGCAGGGAAATGATGGCTAGATTTGAGTTTACGTCGTCTTACGTAGCTAATCGACTTCAAAAAGTTAAGAATGCTTTCTCAACAAACTTAGCTGAGTTACTAGCTAGCTGGCGAGCGTATGTTTCCATTCAAACAGCCAGATTCTGATAAAGGAAAGATGAGGAAAAGACGTTCATACAGAATTCTGCTTAGGATCCCGAGAAGGCTAAGACGAATATTGTTAGCATTAGCGGTTATCACTTTTCCTTCCAGTTCTTTAGTATGAAATCCACTAAAATCGCTCATGTCAGTTTCAAATTTCTATTAACGTGAGATAAAGGGAAGCCGATATGGAAAAATCCAATGTCTAAAATCTGCATGAGTATGTGACTAAACTCTTGAGTATATTCAGACAGGATAATCCCGGATTTGCTAACACGTGGTGTCAAACGAGCCCCATGCAGAATGAAGATATCAATCTAGCTGATCCGACCCATATGGCTATTACCTCTGCTCCAATCCTCTTAACTGCTCCCCACAGAACGCTTTTAATTTCCCCCAGAATCCCATTCGGAGGGTGACGACTGCGTCTGGGCCCTCGGGGTGTTCCGGAGACTTCCGGCTGCTCCCTGAGGAACTTCTGAATATTCACACACCCGTTTCACAGCTACTTTAAAATGCTAAATCCCCTCCTGACACCGCATGTCTCCTGGGAATAAGATTAAAATCAGGAGTTCACGGGTCATGGTGTGAATTCAGTGCATGTCGCCTTGTGTATGCAGTCTTATTTCCCCCCAAATAAAAACAGCAGATGAGCCAGTCGACATATGAATCTGTTATGACTGACACTTGCGAAGGTGTTGTGAACTCTCAGCTATGGAAGCCCCGCCCCCTTCCTTCCATCTCACATTAGCAATTAGGGGGTGTAATTATTTAATTTATAATCAGAAGTGTAAATAATTGAATAGGCTACCAAGCTGAATTGCTCGTAAATCTGATACTTTTAAAACAGTCCTTCTCTACGTCAGTATCATTCCTGAATTATGGGTAAGCCTACTCCAGATTCTGAGCAAAGTCTGTCACAGGTCGTATTGCATCCTGTCAAATCTTCGCCTTAAGAATTGAAATCGTAATGCAGCAGATTCAGTGGTACTGCCGAAAATCGAATCGGAAATCATACCTGATCAGACTGTATCGATATATCTGTATTATATCGTAGCAGATTCGATGTTACCATCATTAACAAATTGCCTTGAGGATCAAAATCAAGCCTGAGGTTTCCCCCCTATTAGTAATGTTTCGGCACGTGTTCTCACTTGATGCGCTGAATCAGCATTCTCACAGTCAGAAAACATGTTGAGTTCATTAATGTGAATTAAAATCTATAACATACAGTGTATGTTTGTCTTAGCTACCGCTAGGCGAGTATACGGTATACTTAACATCGGATAGCATCAGGTGTCCCTGATGCACCACAAACTTCCAGCCAAAAAAGGTCAAGAAGTTGCATATTGACCAAAAGCTTAAATACAAACATTTCCCAAATAATCTTAATGACAATGATAATAAGACCGCGATTAAAAGCGTGGTTTGCTCCCCTGCATTGGTCAGCGCAGATACTTTCAAACAGTTGGAGAGCAAAAGTGAAAGAGATTTTACAGAGTCCACGATTGACTTTAGACAAGCCATTTAGACTAAGTGAAGGACTATATTGAAAACGCTTTAACAATTCCCTGGAGAGTTGAATGCAAGTGCAGATAAAGGCTTTATTCAACAAAAAAAGGTAACAAACAAAAACAACAGGAAAAGAACCAGAAACTAGAAAAGCAACAGCAAAGAAACAGGCAAGGGCAAGGGCAAGGGCAAGGGCAAGGGCAAGGCTAGAAACGCTTAGCAGAAAGCCCGAGCACTCATACTAACGACAACAACGCTCAGCAAGTAAGGCAAGGGAAGACAGAACTTATATATGTTAACTAATCAGGGGGAACGAAAAACAGGTGTGTACAAAGACAATGAAAGAAGAAATTCAGTGAGGTTGCCCTCTTGTGGTCTGGAGAGGAATTGTCCAAAAATCTACTGTGTTTTTCGTTTTTAGATTCATTCATCGTTTTTCATTCATCACGGCAGCTAGACAGTAGCTAGAATAAAACTCTAAAACTAACAATAAACAAACAACCACAATATTATGTGTTTTCGTCAAAAGACTAATATTAAACCTACATCCAATCTAGCTGTTAAATTAGCTGTACAATGTCCTTCACCTGGGTCAACGAGTATCTAAAATAATACGTCACGCGCAATCGAGTGTGAAAAAGAAGAAACGTATCTTTCTTAACGTAAACGGCTCAGATTTACGCATCCTCGGTGAAATTCTGTCAAAACTTCAACTGAATCATCTTTAAAAAGCTTTCGTATTCAATTCAGTTTGATTTGTATAGCACTTTTAACAACGGACATTCTCACAAAGCAGCTTTACAGAAATAAATACATTCAAGATATCAATTTTATGCCTAATGAGCAAGCCAGAGGTGACGGTGGTGAGGAAAAACTCCCTGAGAAGCCATGAGGAACCAGAGAAGAAACCTTGAGAGGAACCTCACCTGGGTGACGCCGGATAGTACGACTATAAAGAATTCCCTTCTATAACTGCGCACTACATGGTCAAATAGTTGTGTAATTGTGTAAGCAGGAAATTCATTACAGCTTTCATATGAAGTCTGTTTGTTGAACTTGTCCGCTCTCATATTTAAAACGGTCGTAAAAACCAATTACTAGAAAGGTAGTCTTGCTTATAGTATGTGACAGAATACAAAAGCTCAGTGGCAGCTGGCCATTTTAGAAAGGCCACATGTCACACTGAGTTTAAACAAGCCTCGGTCTGCAGGGCCGCTGGGAGAACTGCAGGGACATCCATTACAAATAAAGGAGCCAGCTAGCTTTAAAAAGTACGTTACAGTGTCTAAAATGTTCTGCCTTCACTGGAGTCACTTTCTTTTCTCCAGCAGCTCACATTTGAATCAAAGCAAATTTGCCTTCAATGAGCATCGACTAATTTGTGCAACCAAACATGAATCCTGTTCTTACAACCAAAAAAGCCAAATTCCAGATGGTGGTCCTGCAGATCATTTCAATACTTCAGTCTCATTATTAGCCTTCAACTGCTCTACAGCTTCGTCCGTTGTTAAGCCACGGCTGGTAGAGCGATACTCTGAATCCATTCACCACTCTATTCTCCTTCTCCGCGACCCTGACGTTAATAGCTTTTTAAAAATAAATCAGAAACCTGGCTGTAAGGAGGAGAATAATACACAGCCACGGTAAGGTCTATGTCCGATCGAGGGGCGGCACTGAAGCAAATTGATCGGATCCCATTATGTTTTTCATTTGCAAAAGTACAAAACCGATGGTGCATCGATTTGACATTACGCACACCAGAGAGAAAGAAAGAGAAAGACTCAGAGAGAAAAGAAGCCTGTATGACTCTCGGGTTGTGGAAGCGTTGCACTTTAAAGTCTGATGCTGCTTCCTGTTTTACTTCCTAGTTTCCCCACACTCTTTTCCTGATCCCTGCTCCACCCTGGCCACGCCCGTATCCGAGTAAAGGTTGTAACTCGTGATTAATCTCAACTCGGAATTCCTGCTCGGGTACTCGGGACGCTCTCCTCAACTCCGAGTTCAGCAAGTGATGTCAAATCAAAATGGCTGCTCACGGCATCAACAGTAAACACAACAGCCTTTTTTACGTTTTAAAAGAGTTGTACTGGATGTTCAAGTATGTTCAACATACAGACATATTTGCCTGTTAGAGCTATAACACTGACTATACAGCTCGCTGTTTTGAGTAACACTTAGCTGGCTAGCTTGTTGCTAAAAAAAGACGATCATGGAGGCTTCCCAATTTGTAGCTTGATGGCACGGAGGTCGTAAAAAATGACATAATTCCAAGCTCCAACTTTCCACTTCTGAGGTAAGTCAAATGCAGCTTTTACATCAAACGTGAACTGGAAATTTTCTCATCTCAGAGTAGAATAATCCCAATTATAGATGGCCTTCCAACTTGGAATTCCCACTCGGAAAGTCTTTTCAGTAGTTAAGTTTGAGTGAAGAGATTATTTTTGTGTTAAGTTCCAAGCTGTATAAATACACGAACAGACCATATCCTACATCCTACATTATAAACAAATAACCGTTCTTGGTTGCTGTTAAATCTTTTCACAACGCCAAACATGCACTGACTTAACATGAGCTTCCATTTCGCAGAGCTTAGACGCTTGAGGTGTGTGTAGGTAAGTCACATCACCATGGAGTTTGCTTCTGGGAAAGGTTCAGTTTTGCACCAAGTTCATCAGGGTCAAGTTTAACCAAAGTGCAAACCTTGGAAGGATGAGCTAGTAGGCAACAAGATGGTGGGCTGGCATTCAATAAGTAAGGAATAAGACACTCTGGGAAATAATTAAGACTGGGCTGGTGTGATGAAGTGGTGTGATTCTCAGCTATAGATCTGCCTGTGGTTTCGGGCAGGGCGTTAATAACTAAACACACCCTGCACTTATGCCCACCGCCTCTAACCTAGAAGTGTTACCTCAGTTGTAATTTCTCATGACACACACCACATCATATCCTCTTATTTCTGTAATTGGAAGCTCAAAGGACACACCATCCGCACAGAAAAGGTTTCCGTCTGCTCCGGCATGCCTCGTTAACTTCATAAAGAGGTTGCTCATTAGCTGATCAGGTCAATCAGGTGTGCTAAAGGAGGGAGGAACAGAAACTGCTCCGGTGTCTGCTCATTTATAGAGCTGAAAAATAGGCGAAAGAGATGCGAGAGTGGACTTTCACAACTAGCATGATTAAAAGCAGGAAGCAGCTTGTATTCCTGTCAAATCCTGCACACTCAGAGCGGCTTCTCTCCAACAACGAGCACCAGAAAGACCGGAGACTGTAATTGTTGTTGCGCTATCATAATTGGAGGCCTCAAAGGACTTTGTAAGTGATATGAGAAGGGGTACGGAGACATCATTATTTCCTAGAGATATGATCGGACAAGCTGCTTTTTCAGTGAAAGCACAATCAGTCGATCAAATCAGCGAGCTGCGGGATCACAATGGCCGGGTTTAAGCCTGAGAGAGAGAGAGAGAGAGAGAGAGAGAGAGAGAGAGAAGGATCTCATCCTGTCTCTTTGATTCCTGAATCGCTGATTTATCAAGATCAAAACGAGACATGGCCCTCAATGCAGAGTCTCAAGAATCACCCAGTGAGCGAGTGAGAGAGAGAGCGAGAGAGAGAGAGAGAGAGAGAGAGAGAGAGAGAGAAAGAGAGAGAGAGCTCCAGCGTTGAAACATGATTGCGGGCTTTCTCTCAGCTCCAAGGGCGAGTGTTGAGTACGAGCGTGTGAACAATCCCTAAGCAAAGGCTCATCCTGGGCTGGCTGAGGTGCCCCTCAGTTTGAACTCAATCGAGCCTTCAAGAAAGGCCAGGAGCAAAAGTGAGAGAGCGAGAAAGAGAGAGTGAGAGAGAGAGAGAAAGAGAATGGACCAATTGACAACTCAAGCAAAAGGAAAACTGAAGTCGAGCGATTTCGAGGTCTGTCAACACACCTGTCTTCTCTCTCGCTGACGAGCCCTCTCACTCCAGCCTCGACTCAACTCGACAGTCCATATTTATTATTTAAATAGTAAGATCCAGGATCAGGAGCTTTACCTGTCCAATCCTTCCACATATTTGAGTAAATGTGTTCATTAGGATGTTTTTCCTTCAGTCGCTTCGGGACACAAGTGTGATCGGTCGTTGTATCGCTGTCTGCCTACAAGTAAAAGACAGTACTAGTTAGCGACAGCATGAAGAGCCAGTCGAGATTTTCTCACTCGTATGCCACTTAGGTATGACACCGTACAGTGACAAATCCAAAGGACTGGCTCGAGTGATTCCTCGGACCAGCTGTGCGGTCCGACTTTTATTCAGTTCCACACTCAGTACCTGCGATTAGTACGATGAGGGTGTGCTCTATCATGCCACACATGGAAACTGTGTGTTGATTGCAATAATTATACACTAATTATATAACGGCACGTTATATAAGCAGTTGCAGATGAAGAAATCCTGAAAGTCTTATAACAAACTGTCATCAAATGTGTATAGAGACTTTGCAAAGAAAAATAAAGGTGAAGAGGAAGAAGCAGAGATCGATGGTGTGGCTAGCGAGCGTAAGTAGCTAAAGCTAGCTAGTACAAAGCCGAGCACATAACGCGTAAAACACAACAACCAATTTTCACACTGATTAGTGTGTTATTTAATTTGTGTTTAACTACTTAGCTTTACAAGCTAACTATATCTATACAAGCTAACTGTATTTCTATCTGTAACTACTACCGCTTCTCATCAGAACGTTACAGAGCGCACGCCCACGAGAGACAACTACAGCTACAAGCGACTTGTCACTTGCTAATGTGGTTGTAGATTAATATATTTGGAATTCAGCATTCAAATCTAAAGCTCTTCTAGAACCACTATCGTGAAATATTTACAGTCAAAGCTCACAGTGAGAATGTTTTCCGTGAAAACAATAACAGTGCATGTAATAGTACGAGTGCTAATGGAGCATCAGTACATTCCAGTGACTGTACGAGGTAATTAATTAGTATGTAAAAGGCTAAACGCTAATCCTGAAACATTTACAATCAAAGCTCACAGGGAGAACCGTAAACCATCTCCGACTCGACACGTGCGTCTGCATGCTGATTAACTCTGTTGGGGAATAAATTTAACACGTTTTATCTGTGATTATTATTTTTGGCCTCTCCGTAAGCATTGATGTCTGTCGAGCACTGAGTGCTGTCGAGCGTGACAGGAAGGGCAGTGCTCGAAATTTCACAAACATCTCCAGCCTCCCGTCTCCTGCTGCCATGAATACTTAATATAACACACGAGCCGAGTGTCACTGTTGCCCCTGGAAACAGGAGGTGGGCCGCGGTACAGGATCCCATTTTGAGAGCTGCAGATGGGTACACGGGGAGAATGAGCACAGACACACAGGTATGAGCTTCCTGATGAAGTGAGAGACCTCTGAGGAAGGAGACGCTCGAACAGCAGAGGCAGGACCACATTAATAACGACAAAATTGAAGTCGATAGGATATCACACTTGACTTACGCTACAGGCTAAAATCTAGAGAATTTTTAGAGAGCCGACAGCAAACAGTCATCCAGCGTACAGGCTAGCTAGTCTGGCGCGTTTAGTAAAGAAGGTACGTGGTTTTAGATGCAACTTCAACCATGTGTTTGCCTGAAACAGACCTGAAACTAGTGCAAAATATTTGGTCTTTAGTAGTCACCATAGTGTGCACACATTTCTAATGTATAGATTATCCACTCTATAATCCCCCTTTTCTTCTCCCAATCTTTGCAATATACACTATATAGTCAAAAGTATGTGCACCCCAGACCCTCACACACATATGTGCTTTGTTGAGCATCTCATTCCAGATTTATTCCCTCCTTTGCTGTTATAATGAGCTCCACTCTTCTGGGAAGGGTTTCCACTAGACTCTGGAGCGTGGCTGTGTGGATTTGTGTTCATTCAGCTACAGGAGCATTAGTGAGATCAGGCGCTGATGTTGGTGAGGANTCGAGTTCTTCCACTCCAACCTTCACACACCATGTCTTCATGGAGCTCGCTTTGTGCACAGGGGCGTCGTCATGCTGAAAAAGGTTTGGGCCTCTTAGCTCCAGTGAAGGGAAACTGTAACACTACAGCACACAGAGACGTTCTATACAATTCTGTGCTTCCAACTTTGTGGCATCAGTTTGAGGAAGAACCACATATGGGTGTGATGGTCAGGGGTGCACATAATTTTGGCAATATCGTGTATCTTCTAACAGAAAAGATCCTGTACATCACAGACACACTGTCTGCACTTACACTTTGCCTTTGTTTGCTGAAATTAATTGGATATAATTCTGATTATTTTTAAAATTCTCATTATTTCTTCTAATTTGGTATAAAAACTGTGGCCTGTTTAGTAATAGGGTTTCATTAACATGGCAGCATGATGCTATTAAATACATGATGTAGGGCAAACTACTAGCCAGCTAATACAAGCTACCTGCAATTAAGCTATGTTGCTAATTACAAATAATTAGCACAAAGCTTACTGTAGTTGGAGTCGCTTAGATGATGAGAGCAGACTGTAATAGGAAAATAAAGAGCGCTAGAATGAATAGAGCCAAAATGAATAGAGCTGTAGGAGCTCTAATATAAATTTGGGTTGCTGCAGCCTTAGTAGGATGACAGACACCCACACACACACACACACACACACACAGCACAGAACATGATGAATGTGCTCCTGCTCTTTCAGATTATAGCGTTATTTTATCTGCGGTGAATCTGTGGATATGAATCATAGCGGTGTTGTGTGTCGCCTCGTAAGAGTCAGAGTTAAGCGCTGCAGGTGGCAGCTGGAATGAAATACGCTACAGCAGATCCTGAAGCGCAGACACATCACGGCTTTAGCACGAGAGGAAAGGTAAAAAAAAAAAAAAAGAAAGAAAGGATAGAGACGAGAGTGGGAGGACGGAGGAGGTGCGCTCGGAGATGTCAAAGGCATCTAAAAAAGGAGAGAGACGGAAATAGACACAGGTGAGAATGAAAAGGGAGAAGATGCGAGACAGCAGAGAGAGTGACTGAGGAGCTGTGTATTCATCCAGAACATTAGATTACATTATCCTGCTAATTCAGCCGACGTTTGCTGATGAATTCTGGACTCTGGACTCTGATTGGTCAGAAGGTGTTGATTGATTTTCTATAACAGCAGCTCTGACAGTAGCGCATCTGCAAATTACAGCTTGGTGTCAATGCGTTAGCGTTTCTATAGTAACAAGCGTCGATGTGGCGAGTTTTTTTTTGTAAGGAGATGTTTATTTTACATCTAGGGAAGGAGTCTCCAGTGTCAGCACTTTGTAACAGTAAAGCTGGAACATTTTCATTTGTATTATTAACTCAGAGAGAGAGAGAGAGAGAGAGAGAGAGAGGGGAGAGAGAGAGAATCTGACCTCTGTAATTACCCTGTCCTGCAGCT
>CM074960.1:21368850-21384037 GCA_037577455.1 Pangasius macronema
GATAGGTGGAGAGTGATGATTCTCTGTGGAGACCCCTGAAGGGAAAAGCCCAAAGAAGAAGAAGAAGAAGAAGAAGAGTCTCGTAGACGAGCACATTATCAGCGCTGGATGAAAGCAATAATTAAAAATATGCTATTGTTGAAATATGTGTAAAGTAGTGCTGGGTAATATGATCGTAAAATATCTATATTGTGATTATTTATCATGATATTTATATCACGGTTAATCTGATATATTTGATGTTAAATTATAAGCTATGTCTTTAAATTTTTCTTCAAATTTCAGACGTTTCTTTAATTTTCCCTGCACTTTACATTTTTTTCACTGTTAAATGATTTACTTTAGTAGAATTTCAGCTCCATTTAAATATCGTGATATATATATATATATATATATATATATTTTTTTAATCAAATCGTCCAACAGTAATATAAAAGATTTTATAAATATATAGATATACAGTACTTGCTTGTACTTTTTCCCCCATATCCCTTAAAGCTCTCAGGAAGAGATGAAATCCTCATCGGCAAAAGCACAATGATGTTCTGCGGCATGATTAAATATCATTACGTCCTTAATTACACCATATGCCTTTTACATAATCTATGCAAATCGGAGTTTATAATGTCGTCCCGTGACACTCAGCACAGGAGTATACTGTAACAAATGACTACGACAGGCTTAGGAGAGAACACAGATGGCTCAGAAACACAGCTAGGTAGCGACGGGCTAACAGCAAACAGCAGGATAACGCTAGAGAGTGTAAGTAGACATCACAGATTAGTCCAGTATTACACAGCCGGTGGCGCAGGATGGAGATGTTAGCGGATATATTTCCACTAGCAGCTACAGCCAACGTATAGAGGTTTAACACTGGAGACTCCTTCCTCACAGAAAACGGCAATGTTAGCAATTTCACACTATTTTTGCATTTTTGTACTGGAATCAGTGCACTGATAATTCACTAATACTTCTGTGCACTACTGTCAGGGCTGCTGTTACAGACAAGTAATCAACACCTTCTGGCCAATCAGAATCGAGAACTCACCAGCTGAGAACAACATTACACCACAGTGCTTCTGAATTCTCGACTCTGATTGGTTAGAAGGTGCCGACCAGGTAATTTTCTGTAACAGCAGCTCTGACAGCTCTAATCTTTAAAATGGTGCTGATTTATATAAGGAGTCATTTATATAACATTTATGGAAGGAGTCTCCAGTGTCAGTGGTTTTTCAGTAAGTTTTCCAGACAGAGGAGTTTACTCTTTGTTGAGTTTTTTGTCTTATTAACTCAAGCTAGAGGGAAGAACCGATTATAGCTGCTGTAATGTACGTGACAACAGGAACTAGCTCGTTTCATTGTTTAATAAATATAGCATCATAACTGTCGACACATTGCTGTGGTATCAGGGGAATAAAACACCTGTGGCACCTGTAACTCTGCTTCATCACCACGCTGTTGTTGGTTATTTTCCTCAAACAACATGTGAAAACAGGATGTGTGCCAAAATGGGAACGCGAGTTGTGCTCGTATCCGTGAGACGCCGCCTTCAGCAATTAAGTATTTGGAGAACATGGTCCAAAGGTCAAGGTTTCTTCCATAAAGTCCCTGTAATTCTCTGCCGGCACAGTTTTCCGGCTTTAACACACACCTGATGCCGCTCATGAAGGGCTCGATAATGAGCTGAGGAGGTGGATCAGGTGCGCTGAAGACCCCTGAGACAGAATTAATCGCCGCTGGAAGACGGATCTCCAGGAATCAACACAGCTGCTCTATAAAGGATGATTACGCAGTCATGCAGCGTGATGTGTTTCCCCTCGAATTTGTAAGTGCATTAAGCATTTCGAATTAGGTGGCATTTTTAAACAGCTTTCATCCACGCTGGCCAAGATTTTTTTTCTACTGGTCTTTCATCAATGACCAAGAAACACGAGACGGACTAAAGCGACTTTGGTACCAGTGTGAAGGAGATTGTGGCTCAGGGGTTTGAGGCTCAGGAGTCTCTAATGATGCTGCTACATGCTACACACTCTGAGCCAGGTGTTACTGGAGGTGGTGAGTGTGTGGGGACAGTTATCCAAAACGCCTTACAAGGAGGGAAAAAAAATGCAATCCAGGCATGCACATCAGAAATAAGAGTCTCACTCAGGGACAAATGGCTCTGGAACACTGGGATTTGAACCCACAACCTTCCAGTGACTAACGAGCTAATGAGCTAACCTTACAGCATTTCAGAGGACTTGGTCACGTTCATAAATTTTCATACAATTAATTTGTATTAACATGAGTTAGCCTGACAGGATTCGTTGTTTATAAATGGTCTTAATCTGCACTGTTATTGCTGGCAAATTAGCTGAAACGAGCTAACCTGACAGGATTTTTAGAGGATTTTAAATCACATTCATAAATATTGATATTTTTCACTTCAGCTAACTAGCTAAAATGAGCTAACCTGACAGGATTTCTGCGATGTTATAAAGTCTTATGTATACGTGGTCAAAATCTATAACGTTAATGCTATCAAGTTAGCTAACACGAGCTGACAGGAGAACATTTTCAGTCATATTCATAAATGTTCATATTTTTCACTTCTAATCTTGGAGAGATGGTTTACATGAGCTATCCTGACAGGATTTTTCGAGGATATTAAGTGGTATTCATAGATGTTCATCCTTTTCACTTCTAATGCCAGCTGGCTAGCTAACCTGGAGCGAACCTGACAGGATTTCTGAGCCTTACTGTATTCTGCACTGATGGCTTCATCTGCACTGCTATCAGGTTAGCTAACACAGCAGGATCTGTAAAAGTATTTTAAAACAAATACAATCTTCTCTGAAATCCTGTCAGGTTAGCTCATGTTTTTTAACTAGATAGCACGAACAGTGCAGATTATCTCCACTTATAAGTAAGATGGGGAGGCTCATTTAAGCTAGCTCGCTGTCATTATAAGTGAACCGTATGAACATTTATGACTTAACTGTCAGCTTAGCTCATGTTAGCGCAATATCTGTCACTTTTCACTTCGAATCCCAGGTTGCTATTCATAATACATGTGTGAGTAACAGTGAGAGAAGGAAAGAAGAATGTGCTAGCATGCTATGTATTGTCAGTTCATTACAGCTAAGTGCCTCAGTAGATGTGAAGAGCTGTTTGCTGCGCACATCTTCATCACTCTCCTCGTAAAAACACCACACGGCCTAATTAGCCATCACCAACACAAAAGAGTCCCCTCTTGTTCCCCGTGCAGTCTGGGTTTCCTGTGGTTCCCGAGCTCGGAGGTAAACAACGGATCAGTGAGGAGAGGGAGGTGAGACAGCGTGGTACGGTCTCGGAGGCAGAGAGAAGGAGAGAGAGATGTTTATAGAGGGATAAAAGGAAGAGAATCAGCACTGTATCTCTTTTTCTCCCTCTTTCTTGCCAGAAGTGGCTGCCAAGAGTCTCCCAGAAGGAGTGGGATGCCAAGGCTGGCTGAAATGTGTCTAAAGTGAGATAAGCTGGTGGGATGGAGCTCTCAAGGCTCTTCAGAAGATCATTCCGTTTCTCTCTCTGAGTGTGTGTGTGTGTGTGTGTGTGTTTATTTATGTGTCTTCCACATTAAGAGAAGATGGTGGACTCGTGGAGAGAAAGCAGCCATGACAGAATGCCACAGCTCAGAGATAAACAAGCTGAGAAAAGACTATATTTATATCCACACTGAAACAAATCCAGCAAATAATGAACCAAACTGGTGTCCATATGGTCCTTTGACTCTTTCTCAACTTGAAAAAAAAACAAAAAAACGCTTCCATCTTTAAACACGTTTCTGTCGTCCTCCTTCCCGTGCGCACCATGACGTGAAATAGAGAATGCCAAGTGCAGATCAGAAGCGCTCGGAGGCATGAGCTCTCCACAGGAGCACTTCAAGATGGGCGGCCTGCCGAGCGAGGGATGGAGGGAGATAAAAACAGAGAGAGACGAGGGAGAACCGGCTGTCTAATGCTTGACCCAGCTACTTGAGACTTGGCTTCTGAAGTGAAAAGCGTTCCATCTCTCCAGAGAAAAGGGAAGAGAAATGAGAATGAGCCAGTGAACACGATTTCACCGTTTAAGCGCTTTTCCAGAACCAGCGCGTCTAAAATCAAGCAGAATGTGGAGCTTGAGAGTATTTAAAACCACCTCAGATTATATTGTTGCAGTGTGTTGATCTCAATTCATCATCATGTAAGCGGTGAAACACTGACGCTCATTAAAGCAGCACACTTCGGCGGGGCGTGTACATCATGGGTGTGGATTTCTTCTGAGATGATAAAATGTGAATCTTGATACATGATCAATGATCTAAAGTAGGAAAGATACATCTGATGCAGCTAACAATTCGATTTGATAAGATTCAGAGCTTTTAATAGGATATTTTCAGTAGGATATGTAAGTGCCTCTTTCACTGGGACTGACCAGCACAGAGGCCACTCCTCCTTGACTCAGGCTAGGCACAGAGGTCATGCCTTCATCAGTGGGATGGACTAATACACAGGCCACACCTCCTTCTGTCAGACTAATAGTCACATAAGCCACGCCTCCTTCATGCAGGCTAATAGGCACAGAGGCCACGCCCCTTCTGTCAGACTAATAGTCACATAAGCCACGCCTCCTTCACGCAGGATAATAGGCACAGAGGCCACGCCCCTTCTGTCAGACTAATAGTCACATAAGCCACGCCTCCTTCATGCAGGCTAATAGGCACAGAGGCCACGCCCCTTCTGTCAGACTAATAGTCACATAAGCCACGCCTCCTTCACGCAAGCTAATAGGCACAGAGGCCACGCCCCTTCTGTCAGACTAATAGTCACATAAGCCACATCTTTCACTTGGATATAGATTTATTTCTTCACTGATATGAAAACAGAATTTCCTCTCACTACCCCTATTTCACTCCCCCCTCACTTCGTAATATTTCCTCTCTACCTGCTTTCAAATCTCAGCTTAAAAACATATTTATTGGAAATGTATTTTCAGTGAATCGTATGTTTAATTGTACTGTATTGTATTGTAAATTGATGTCACCTTACAATTTCCAATTTCACATCACAGTGCATCACAATGCTGTGAACAAAACACTTCCTCAGTTCCACACAGGACCCGACACACACACACACACACACCCATACACACACATATACACGTATATTACTACTGCCGAACAATACGGCTGCAGGAACAGTGTGTAAAGTCTAAACGAAGGCACCGACTGCTCGTGTCGCCTCTCAGGGACTCTGATGGGTCATCGGCGGACTGTTGCAAGGTGTCATGTTACGTCTTTTCTCCTCCGTGATTCTGTTTTCGGCTTGTCAGTGTTTCGATGTGTGTTTTCTGTTTGTCTGCATAATTTCTTTGGTCAGGGATTGAGCAAAGAATTGGACTGCATGAAGACTAGAATGAAAAACTAGAAATAAAAAGCAATGACTTTTGTAATCATGGCAGTTCTGCACACACACATAACATACCACAAGCGAATGCTTCGAGACAGGAATTTCATTAAAAAAGGCACAGAAGACATAACAGTCTGCTATATTATTCATTACTCATGGTGCAGTCATTATAAGAAAAGACATGAACCTTAGAAACGTTAGAAAAATAAACGTTTTATACAGGTGATGCTCTAACCTTGCCTTGGTGTCTACCTAAGTGTGATTTTCTCACAGTTAGATCAGATATATGCGAAAGCAAAATGAACATCATCCTAAACAATTCAGTTTGTAATCAGAGATCGGCTATCCAAATGTCTGTGCATGTAACGCATCATCATCAAAACAGAGAAGAGCGTTCACACACTCTGTACAAAGAACTGACTGAATTAATCAATGAAGAGACGGCGATGAGGCTCGGGTTTAAACGCAGAGTGACTTTTCCCTCAGGTGAGGAGACAGAGACTGACGCGGATGACGCCAGTAATCACAGCGAGGACTCATTTCCTTTATCGTTCTTTATAAATCGGCAGAAATTTAGTTTTTCTGTAAGTAGATTAGGTTATAAACGTGGAATCTGTGAATGACTTTATAATGCTGAAACTTGACTTCTGGTTGAGATACATACAAATGTGCAACCTTAATGTACACCATCATCTCAGCAGGTCGGTAAAAGTTAAAATGCTAGCAAAGTAGCCGCTTGTGAGCCTGTGTGAAATTTCCGTCGTTTTACGAGCTGAAAGCATCTGACCTCGATCCATCAAGCTGACAAAATAACACCTTTCTTCACAAGCAGGCGTCATAAGTGGCATAAGCTTGTTGATTTCGAGTCTAAAGTAGCTACACAGTCTGTAAAATCACTGCTGAAGCTGTCTCTGATTCTCTTACTTACACAGAAGAACTCGAAATAAAACAGCAGGGTCGAACAACATTCAGCCATGCTGACATTTAAATGTGTGATGGTAGCTGAAGCTGGTTTGCATTATGCTTGCTAGGATGGCTACATTAGCCGCGCTCGCCCTCGTTATCATTCTGTCAGCAGCACTTTGTCTCACTCTCTGTCTCTCCCACACAATATTTCCCATTTCTGCTATTATGAGGGAGGAATTGATGATGTGAAATACTGCAGCACTGCATACTGCGTACAGTCTTGGCAAAACAACAACAACAACAACAACAACAACAACAACACATCTTGCTAGTTTTGCACTGGAGCTACAAGGCTAATGCGGTTACCAAATAACGGACGTCTATCTCACACACAAACCTTAGCACAAGTACAAGCATAAGTTCCGTCATCTCAGTTTTAAATGTACATTCGTTCATCACTCATTCATATAGCACATAGCACCAAGCACACATACTGTATACACACACATCTACACGCTTATACACACTTAGGAGCAATTTCAGATTAGCCAAATTAAACGTATATAGGACGACACTTTCATTTTATGCTAAATCATTTCTTTCTTATGTCATGGAAAGTTTTTCCTCGCCACGCCTGTACCTGTTCATTAGAGATCTAAATCTATATCGCGAGACATTGCATAGAATTTGAACTGAACTGAATTAACAATGACGCATAAATAAAGAGTCCAGCTGGTGCGCTGGTCTCAATATTCATGATCCTGCTCCACCAAAAATCAGAAAGAATCGTTGGTGTGTGTTGTGTGTGGTTCTCATCCAGCTACCGCGTCCGCTGTGGAAACAGCCACGTGGGCCGTCAGGATCTTTTTAAAGCCTGACGCGATGTTGTGCGCCTTTATCCCACAACACATTTGGTAAAACCTTCCCCACAGGTCGATTAACTCCCCAGTTGGCCACAGGCTTCAACAAAACAATGCGCTTTTCACTCCCGTGCGTTATTAAGAGAGGAAAAGCGCAATTTTTTTCACATTAAATAGAGCTAGTTACTTTCATTCCCCACGGCGTCGGTGAATATAAAAGGTGATGGCATTGATCTGCACAGCGTGATATTACTGAGAGCCGAGAAAGCGAGAAAGCCATTAGAGAGAAATCACTGGAGGAGAACGCGCACGTCGATAGTCTAAATATGGCCGAGCCAAAACAAGCAGGTGCTGCGAAGAGGCTTTTCTATTTCTGCTTTATAGAGTTTTGAGAGGAGTTTGGTGACATACTCAACAGTGAACAACGACCGGGACATCTGAGCTGGATTAAAACGCCGTGCTAAGTCAGGGGTTCATATGACGAGTGATGTCAGCGTTTATCTCTTCTCCTGAGAAAATCTGATGCTCGTCTGACAATCCAGTGTCTGAAAGACAGATTTTACAGCAGCTAATACTATTTTATGTAAATCAGTCAGTGAAGCCTGGTCATGATATTAGACATGATGTGATATAAAATCCATAAATTCCACAGTCAAAGCAAAATCACCAGATATCAGATCTGATCCAGGGGCGTGTCACTCTGTAATCACCTGACACGACTGTCGCTGATTGGCTGCTTTAACCTGCAGTCTACATCTCAACATGAGGTAATGAGGTGAAAGACTTATGAAAGACTCCGCCTCCTTGACTGTGACTGACAGAAACGAAGACCACGCCCCGTTTCACTGACTTCCCTTCACAGCTTTGTCATGTGAGCGGCCCCTAGCAGCACAAAAGGGCTGGATTTCTCCACACCAGCACACTCGAGCAGAAGCACACCGTATCTCTTTCATTAAAAAGTAAATGGTATCCGACTGCAGTGCATTCTGGGTAACTTCTGAAAGTCCACACCCTCAGTCCTCCAAGGGCTCAGCTAACAAATTTTTCTGATCTGATTAATTAATGGAGCAGCACTTAAAATGGTGGCAGTGATCCAACCAATCCAAGTGAAAACGCAGACAGCAAGTCAACAAGGGCGCATTGAGGGCACTACTGGAACACAGCCTCAGACGTTTCCTGTGTTATTTCCCCAAACATCCAAACAACTGCAGAGGTTTTAGAGTGTGTGTTCACCTCCAATCCAGTGAACACACACACACACACACACACGCACACACACACGCACACACACACACTCGCACACACACACTGAAGTACACACTACATGAATCTCCCTGGCCCCTATGAGAAATCAGCTATGACATCAAGGGATGCAATATTCTTGTTTTCACATTTTAGCTCATTATAAGCATTCGCTTTGTGCTAATTTTTTCATACACAGTAATATTTAGATAATTCATGTGCAGGAAGCAATTAGCAGGTCCGCGTGGATTTGGAATTATAACTTTAATAACCTGAAAACAACACAGCAAAGTCTCCAACTCTGAATTAACTCCTACACTCCTGAATTAACTCCAACACTCCTGAATTAACTCCAACACTCCTGAATTAACTCCTACGGTTCTGAATTAACTCCAACACTCCTGAATTAACTCCTACGGTTCTGAATTAACTCCAACACTCCTGAATTAACTCCTACGGTCCTGAATTAACTCCTACGGTCCTGAATTAACTCCTATGGTTCTGAATTAACTCCTACGGTTCTGAATTAACTCCAACACTCCTGAATTTACTCCAACACTCCTGAATTAACTCCTACACTCCTGAATTAACTCCTACACTCCCAAAGTAACTTCAATTAACTCCTACACTGCTGAATTAACTCCCAGAGTCCTAAATTAATTACTAAAGTCTTCAATTAACTCATGCTGTCCTGAAGTAATTCTTAATCCTGAGTTAACCCCACCAGTCCTAAATGACCTCCTTTAGTCCTGAATTTTCTCAAATATTCTTAATTTAACTCTTAAAATATTAAGTTACCTTCTACAGTCCAAATTTATAACCTACAGTGCTGAATTAACTCTTGCAATTCTGAATTAACTCTTAAAATACTGAATTAGCTTCTACAGTCCAAAACCTCCAGGACTGAATTATAACTTAAATCCTACAGTACTGAATGTTAATTCCTACAATTTTAATTTAACGCTTAAAATCCTCCAGTACCTTCCCCAGTCCAAAATTAACTCCTACAGGCCTGAAGTACTTTAGAGGTACAGAAAGTCCTATGACTCACTCTGCACCTCATTTCACACTTCAGCAGCTGCCTAATGATTCTGTCATTTTCTACAAAAAAAAGAAGAAGAAAGGTCGGATCTGAAATCATGGACGCTGAGACAAACAAACAAACAAACAAACAAATAAATATGACTGTAGTGTGACTGTAGTGTGACTGTAGTGTGGCTGTAGTGTGACTGTAGTGTACCTGCTGTAAAGGCACCTTAAGGATCACTGATGCCCCTTTAATTAGCCTTCAGAGTATACACACATATAAAACCAAACGTTAATCGATATTATATAAATATGATATTAATGAATGAATGTAAAAATCTGGAAGCATGGGGTTGGAAAAAACAAACAAACAAATAAAAATAAATGAATGAATGCATGAATAATTCATTCATCAATAATAGCGTATATACACTACACTATAGGTCATTCATATCCTCTAAAACTAAATAACTATTATATAAATACATATAATTTTATAAATACAATATAAACAGATGAGTTTAAAATGGGTTTAGATATAGCCACTCAGTTAGAGTGAACCTTCATCTGATCTACATACATCCCGGGTATATGCTTTATTCTGTTTATAATAATAATAATAATAATAATAATAATAATAATAATAATAATGTCATTCCTTCATCCAGTTAGGAAGTGCAGCTTTCCATCCATCTACCTGCTACTCAGCGTGTGTGTGTGTGTGTGTGTGTGTGTGTGTGTGTGTGTGTGTGTGTGTGTGAGCAGCTCACCGTTGCTGGAGATGCGGTTCTCCACCTGGGCGGATGATGAGAAAGGGCCACTAAGTTGGATGTAGAGTCCCACACAGTGGAAACTCCGCAGCAGGAGCCGGAACGCGCTCATGTCGCCTCTGCCGGAGGACACCGCCTCGCAGTCACGGTCACACCGTGATCCCTAGGATAGATCCACACCCGGGGAAGGAGGTATTGTGCTGGCGTGGCGGTGTGATGGAGAGAGAGAGAGAGAGAGAGAGAGAGAGAGAGAGAGAGAGAGAGAGAGAGAGAGCTCTGTGTTGCAGTCTCTCCGGCGCTGCTCCGTTACTGCGCTCTGAGCCTCAGCGTCACGGACTAGAGCGCGCGGCGGAGGGATACGGCGGAGTGCGGCGGAGTGCGGAATGATCTCTTCTCACACACTCAACACTATCTGTCTACGGCTCGCTATCGTTCTATCTATCTATCTATCTATCCATCTATCTATCATGTCATAATTAGTCAACTAATTGATAGACAAATAAATCAACCATTGCTAATCTCTTTATCTACTCATCTATCTATCCATCTCTCTACCCATCTCTCTATCCATCTCTCTATCTATCTGTCTATTAACTTTTCTATACTACTATATCATGTCATAATTAATCAATTAATTGAGAGACTAATAAATCGGCCATTGCTAATCTATCTATCTATCTATCTATCTATCTATCTATCTATCTATCTATCTATCTATCTATCTATCTGTGATGTCAGTATTTTGGGTGCTTANNNGTGTGTGTGTGTGTGTGTGTGTGTGTGTGTGTGTGTGTGTGTGTGTGTGTGTGTGTGTGTGTGTGTGTCTATATTAACAGATGTAAGATGTATCTGTTGCTGCCTCACAGCTCCAGGGTCCAGGGTTCGATCCTGAGCTCCGGTTATTGTGTGTCTTCTCCCTGTGTCTGTGTGGGATTCCTCCGGGTTCTCCGGTTTCCTCCCACTTACCAAACTCATGCTGGTAGGTGGATCGGTTATGCGAAATGAATGAATAATTCGTTGTTATTTTATTATATTATATTGATTATTATATTGATGTTTCCTAGTTAGCTTCTTAGCTGAGATAGGTTTTATAGATAGATAGATAGATAGATAGATAGATAGATAGATAGATAGATAGATGAATGCTGTTACTGACTCCTGACTCATGGTCTAGAGAACATGGACGATCTGCGCACGTGCGTCTCTGTGTTTCTGTGTGGACTGAAGGTGTTCTGAAACTGATGTCTGTATTAGTGTGCACGTGCGGTAAGTCACGGCTGTCACGTGATTATGTTGGACCACACGCTCAGTGCTCAGATAAAAAAAAAACGAAAAACGAAGCGAGATGAAATTTTAACTCAACCTTTTCGTCGCCGTTTTGTTTCAATTTAGGTGCACAAAGAGCTACAACTCAACCAGGCGGAAAAGACAATTATTCCAGCATCTCTGAGGTGTGAAATTACAGCCGGAGCGCCGCCGCTGTCATAATCACTGATATGAGGAGCGCACAACTTCCTGCCAATTTAATATGCAAATGAGGGCTTGCCTTATTACAGGTGCAGTTTGGAGAGAAGAGGTGCGTGTGGAGCAGATGTTTCCTCCACGTGAAGGGGTGACCCCGGGCCTGCTGTGCCAACACAACCGCCAAGACGCCAGGAGTGTGATTGGCATGGCTTTCTCTCTCTCTCTCTCTCTCTCTCTCTCTCTCTCTCTCTCTCTGTATTTACAGCTCATTTGCATTTGGAGTCTGGTGCTTCAGCTGTGGGCCATCAATACCAGTCAGGCTCGAGTGTAAACACCAAGACATACACCGTTTTCGTGTTGGACGCAACAGATGGGTTTCTTGTCCCATTCGTTCAATCTGACACTCTTCTCTACTGTATACACACACACACACACACACACACACACACACACACACACACACACACAATCATCATCCAGAACCAGAATCTTCTAATTAAAGGAATCTAATTTTATTAAAGGAAAGGCTTTTTACTAAATACACATGCTCCAAAGAACATGTTGTACATTTTATCCGTTTATAGTTGCATTTACCATTGTGGAATGTCTGCGAACCAAGCTACAGCGCCTCCCCAGGTATTCACCCGTCTCAAACTCCTGGGCCCCTTCTTCAAACCCGCCGACGCTAAACAAACAGCATCATGAAGACCAACGAGCAATCAAAACAAGTCTGGGAGAAATTTCTGGAAATCAAGGAACAGCTAAAGAACAACCAGCAGAGTGATTGTGACTCCGGCAACGTCGGAAAGCGTCCACAAAATCAGCAGCAGGTAAAGACCAGCAGGGGATTAGTCAGAGAAACAACCACGAGAGCAGATGTTTTTTCTTCCGCGGCTAAACGCCACTCCGAGGAGCCGGTCGTTAGGATCCGCTGCTTTATCGCATCACAGCTAATTTGTATCAATGTCGCTTAGATACCTGAAGCATGCCATCGCAGTGACGCCTCATGTTACTCTGACTGTTTTTTTACTGTTAGTGTTTAATGGATAATACAGGTTTCAGACTGATTCGTATTCCTGGAGTACCACACTGCCACAGGATCCCAAAAGGCAGCGGTTAGAAAAATCCAGCTTTACAGCACGGCATCGCTGCACAGAGGAAGGATTAGCGCATTTGCAAGCCAGTGACCTTCAACCGTTCGAATGTTATGCTAACTGCTAAATGTTTTTTTTCCCCAATAAACAGGGACAGAGCAAGAGAGAGCAAGAGAGAACAAGAGAGAGCAAGAGAGCGAGACAGAAGGATAGAGCAATAAACAGCGAGAGAACAACAAGAGACGAATAGAGATGGCGCTTTGTGCATCCTCGCTAACTCGCTAGCTCAGCACGCTAGTCATTAGCGTAGGAGTGAGACTTGCTGGCTCATTACCGCTGGACAAACATCAAATTATTGACCATTAAATCCACACCAGGGGCCCAGAGGCAATTTCTGAAACAAAAGAGCGAGACGAAAGAGCACAAACTAGAAACGCAAAGTTGTTTAGAGACCCAACTGGTAACGGGTACTTCACACGACAACTCGTTTTACACTCGACATCTATTTCCAGAGCAACGTTTTTGTGTTTTTTATTTTAATTCATAATAAAGAATAACTTTATAGCTTTGGTAATAACGTAAGGTCTTGTTACAGTATCTCCACAGCAGTGTTACTGTAGGAATAAAGGAATAAAACACTTTTGAAGAACAACATGCAATACTTTTTATCCATTTATAGTTACATGTAACGTGGAACGTCGACAAAAGAGCTTAGCTCCTGTTCTCACTTGTGTTACAGGAGGCGTTCTCTCTCTCTTTCTCTCTCTCTCTCTCACTCTCTCTTTCTGTATAATGACCTACGAATACATTCATAACCTTATAATGCGTTTATAAGGTATTATACACACTGGTATAAATTTATTTTCGACATCATTCCGAGCTCCGACTTCCCACTTCCGAGGTAAATAGTGTTTATGACATGAAGGAAATTGGTGATGGACTGGTGATGGACTGTACAACGATGAGCTCGGTTTCTCTGGCACTGGTGTTATAATGTGTTATGAACACTACTTATATATATATACTACTTATACACATCACAGCAACGCTTGTCTCAGCAATCAACACACACACACACACACGTGGCAAAGAAAAATTTAATTACATCTTTTCGGTTGGTCTCGCTCTCCCAGTTTAAAAACGACTCGTGTACAAAATGTGCTTTACAGCAAAGAAGCGACAGACACACGGTTCAGTGTTGACCTTCACATTTAACGTGGTGCTCGTGCTGCTCAAGCCGTCAGTCATGACATCACTTTATCAAACACATTATTTACAGAGAAATCAGACAGCAGTCTATGGTGTTGGGATCTGTGATCCGTGATCCGACTGGAGAGTTAGAAATCCTCCAGAAGCTCCATGAGCCGTTTCTGTTCGCTCAGTCGGTACTCCTCGTTCTTGCCGTCACCGATACTCTCTGCGTATTCTGCAAAACAGGAAACAGATGTGATGTATTCGGCATTTCCCAAACAAGAAGTGCTCTAATATGACACCAATTTATCACGTAATTGGCCATTTTATGAGCTTCCGTAGAGGAGCACTGTATTACTACAGAGTGACGTATAGGCTGAAAAATACAACGCTTATTATTTATTTATTATTCAACATGCGCTATTTATTATTAAAAGCGCTCGCACGCAGTAAGAAAGTGAGTCTTGTGTAGTCCATCATTTGAAATATGCACAGTTATGCTCAGGCTGTCAGAGTCTGGGTGCTTATAAGTGCGCACAAACACACACACGCACGCACGCACGCACAGACACGCACACACACACACACACACACACACACACGCACACAGATATAAAAATAACCACGAGGAAAAAGGCTACAGTCTGCAGTTTCACACCGACAGGACGAGTGCAGACTAAGAGCTCTGCTTTAAAAGGCCAAATACGATTAAGAGCAGCAGCACTTAAATCTGCACCTGTGAAAACGTGGACACACACACACACACACGCACACACACACACACACACACACACACACCTTCAGCACTTCATCTGGTCTATCTGAGCACTATTAATGCTGTGTTCTTCTTAACCCACCTCATACACTCACTGACACACACTTAGAGCATCACCACCTCTTTCCTCTCCACTCACTGCTCTCTCTGTTCTTATTCTCTCTTCAGGGCACTTACTAGGTGTGTGTGTGTGTGTGTGTGTGTGTGTGTGTGTGTACACACATTTCCACAGATGCAGGTTTAAGTGATACTATATATAATTAAAACGATAATGTATGCATCTTGAAAAATCTAACGTATGAAAAATGCATACATGTACAGGAGTCTCCTTCACTGGGATTGACATCCAGAGGCCACGCCTCCTTCTATACTGGTACTGACAGGTAGACAGGCCACGCCTCCTTATCCTTCAATGAGACTGATATATAGTGGCCACGCCTCCTTCTACTAGACT
>CM074960.1:21405951-21447681 GCA_037577455.1 Pangasius macronema
TTCACCATCTCGTCCAGCCGCTCCATGTTCTGCACCATCAGCGCCACCACCTGGCCCTCCAGCTTTAACCCCGAAAAAAAAAAAACAAAGCACAGATTAATGACTTCAAGAGAAAAATTCACACAAAGCAAATGTCACAAATTGTTCGGCATACACTAGATTCTTAGTATACACTTTACGTATATGTATGTAGTGTTTGTTTATGTTGCCTTGGAGACACCGCTGTCAATCATCATGCAATCAGACACGCCCACACGGCTCTGCTCAGTCAGAAAATAAGACTTTCTGTAGCTTTTAGTGATAATTAAATGATCTGCACGCATGAATACAAAGTATTGCAGATTTTAAAGCCCCGGGCAAAACGCTGCCACTGCGCTATTGTCCATAAAATAAAGTACATGAGAAACAGCAATTGACTCTTGGAAGAAGGGGAGGGGGGGAAAAGAAAAAAAAAAAAAAGTCTTGTGTGTTTAAAAATTAAACATGAATCTCAGTGTCTATCACAGCACCAATTTCCTGTCAAATCTCCTTCCTCCGCGTCAGCGCCCCCACAAATCAGCAACGCCACAGCGACACGCGTCTCACTCCTGCTCCGATACAGAGCCGATTTTCTCCCGCAGCTTTTTCCAAATGTCATTACACACACACACAGACACACACACACACACACACCAGCTCCCAACCTAGAAACGCTGATCAATCGCTAATGGTTATTAAATTGCAGTGAAATTGAAAAGTAGAGGAAATTGGTTTTCTGTTTTCGGACAGCATTCGGGCTTTTAGGATCTTGACTCGAGTGGTTTGGCTTCGCTGTGATTGCTTTTAATCTCACAAGAGCTTGGAGACACCACTGAAGCGTTAAAGTAGCAGTTTCAAACCATTAAAAAAAAAAAAATCAAGGTTCAATAACAAAGCGCGCTTTTTACCGTTTCCCAGAAACACCTCTACAGCTTTACTCTCAGAAAGAATGCGGATACGTAGAAACGTGCTTTAATACGCAAACTGCACTCCTGAACAGATCTTAAAGTCGCCATGACATGGCTCTTTCGCGGGGATTGGGTTTGAGTCTGTATGCTGATGTATTTCCTGCTGAAACAGGAAGTGACTGACGTTTCCGGCTTTGAACAGTGTTGGTGCAACACTTCTGCGAAGACAAAGCGGCTGTCACATAACCACAACCTCGTACAAATCCCAACCATTTCCCCCTCAACTGAATGACGGCTGGAAAAAGAAGAAAATAGCAAGACACACACACACCCCAGGGGGCGGGACTTATCTGGATCTAGAGAGAATCTCATTGATCTCCAAAACTCCCCCCCACATATCAGTGATCACTAAAGGACAGCTCTGAAACGGCAACTTTAGTTTGAAAGCAGACGCGTTCATTTCCTCACCAGGGCGTCGATGAGGACCTCGGCTCCTTCCTCGCTCTCGTTGAGCGTATCGACGTCCGTGAGCTCCTGCAGCAGGTCCACCACTGCGATGGAGATATGTGTTCTGGGTTAAGGAGAACCGCCGGGTTCTGCACGGAACTTACTGCATATACTTACTCATTTATCCAAAAAAAAAAAAGACCAAAAGACAAGATGTCAGCATTTTTAAAAATCCTGTAAGACTTCTTCCTGATCCATTACCCACCTCCTGAACAGCATCTATCTCTGTAAATCAGTTTGTGCATGTGTGCTAGTGTGTGTGTGTGTGTGTGTGTAAGGATATCAGTGTTTTCGTGGCTCAGCAGGCCGAGCAGAGAGTGCACAGCGTTCAGCTCCACCAGCAGGTGATACAGCTCGGGGATGGTGGTGATCACGTGCATCTCCTGGATGATGTCATTCAGGTCCAGCTCAGACTCCATGAACCTGCAGGAAGACGTTCTCGTCAGAACAACGCCACGCTGTAAAACCACAACGCTCGATGATTCGTGTCAACTCACTTCTCTGGATTGTCTGGGAATTTAATCCTGAGCTCCTGGTTTTTGTACGACCTCTTCTCGAAGGTCAGGATCATTTTCTTCACCATGCTCTCGTCCACCGGCTCGCCCTGTTACAGAGACGGAGACACGCCGCAGCGCGACACATTACGGTATTTACCAGCGCTGCGTTAACCTCGTGAACCAGGCCGTAGTGCTAGACGCTGTGGCGATGTAATACCTCAGGGTCCACCTCGTCCTGGTCCATGAGCTTCTCCAAGATCCGCTCTCGGTTGGCCGGATCTTCCGGCTCGGGTTCCGGGATCGGCGCCGCGGGTCTCGGAGGCTCCCTGATCTTCTTCACCCGAGACTCCTCGGAGCCGCTCTCCTCCCTCGGCCGCTTGCCTCCCCGCTCGGGCTGTCAGTGACGAGAACACGTTAAAGGGAGTTTGGTGGAAGAAATGCAGAATCGCAAAGTTCTTTTATCTACACACATTTTCCTACAGTGAGGAGAAGCAGAGCACCTTATGGGAAAAATGTGATGACTCTAAGAGATTTGATAAATTATGACTTTATATAAATAAATATATAAAGTAAAAAAGATTCTTTCACAAATGTTAGGCCTAGGCTTATGACTCAACCTGCTCCAACGCAATAGCCAATATTTTTCATCTCTTACTAGTACAAATAATCTGCAAGATGAAAAAAATACAGTTTAAGCCAGTGCATTATGTACCTGAAAAAATAATCAGTCATTTTACAGACACGCCCCCAACGCCTCTTCACCTCCTCATAAATCATCATCCTGAGAATTTCTGCATGTTTATAGAGCTGCAACTCGGCTTTCAGGCTGCTGAATGTCCGCTTGGAAGTGATGTCATGAGAGCCCTTGCTAATGCAAACTTTAGTTGAAACACCAGAAGTTTTAGGGGCAGAGCTTTGTGTACATGGATGGATATGGGGGCGGGCTCAAAGAGGAAAATAAATCATTCAGAACTTATTCATCTCCACCCATTTAACCGTTTAGAGACCTGTTTATTCACAAATCGTACCTAATGCACCTATAAACAAAGTTTAATGTATGGTAGGTTAAGTTTAATTTATGGTAGGTTAAGTTTAATTTATGGTAGGTTAAGTTTAATGTATGGTAGGTTAAGTTAAGGTTGAATCCCAAACAACTACCCACTCACTGCTTACATACTACCGTTATAGAGCACAAGCCATTTGAGGAAAGCCGGAGAGATATAGGAACGAATTCTGGATTCTGATTGGTCAGAAGGTGTTGATTAATTTTCTCTAACTGCAGCTTGGACAGTTGTTCCATTTGCAGGTCACATGACAGGTTTATATTAACGCACTCGTTCTAATACGCTATCGTTTCTATAACGTGTAAGCGTCGATACGGCGAAGGTTTTTTTCTGCATAAGAAGGTACTAAGATTTATTTAACAATTATGGAAGGAGTCTCCAGTGTCAGTGCTGGAGGAAATCTTCAGGACAGAGGAGTTTACACTTTTAGTAGTTTTTTGGTAACAAGACAAACTTCAGAGAGGATGGTGGGGGAAAGACTGTTTAAAGCTGCTATAACGTAAGCGAGAACAGGAACAAAGTTGTTTCATGGACGTTCCACAACATTTAATGTAACTATAAATGGATAGAAAGTATAATTCTTAAAAAAGAAAAAAAAAAACAATTAAATCACTTGCAAACTGCTGTTGTATAAGGGGAATAAACCACTTTGGTTTGTGATGTTATAGGAAAATAATCAGCTACAGAATGGTAACATTAACTCTTGTTCATCACACCGCCCTGTTGTTGATTATTTTCCTATAACTGCACGACACCAAGCGCTTTGGAAACTTCACAATAAAACATCCAGTGATTGGCTGCATTTGGACATTATTATGCACAGATAAGACGAGTTAATTCAGTCATTTTAATCCAAATTAAACTGCACAATTACTCAACACTACTCAATAATCAGCGTTATTAATACATTAGCGTTAAAGCGTCCTGTTTAGCTTTAACTTAAATATTCGAGCGTTTTTAAATGATGGTTTAACAACACAGTACAGCCAGATACCCATGCTGGATGCTGGCTGAATCCCAAATATATCCACATTGACTAAGTAAAGCACTAGATACTACCTGGATGCCATTACACATAACACCTTAGTTAGTGCACTTCTGTACCAAATACAGCGCCATTTGGAATACGGCCATGTTGTTGTTAGCTGGACTGCATGCTAGCATAGAAAACTCGCCGGGAAATCTAGAAAAAAACGACTGTACCACGATTAAAATGAGTTTATCAGATTTTTACCTGATAGTTCAGCAGCTCGCCAACGTCCATAGTTTTTTAAAGGCCGAATTTACTCCACTGAAATGCTTATTTTAAAGTGTAAATATTAGCAGCACAGTAAGCGCCCTGCAAAGTTTATTTCTTCTTCGGTGTATTTAGGAGCGGAAAACGCGCCTAGCTCAGCAGCGACACCTTCAGGCTCGGAGGGAAATCAGCGCCGCACTGTACACGCGCAATAAAACAAAAAATACAATTAAAACATTCTCTAAATTGATTCTTGATCGTTTAAACGTGTTTTATATCACTTATATGTTATCCTTATATGTGTGACAGAAGTCGAATCCAATCATATTTCATCTAAAAAACAAAACAAACAAAAAAAATGTAAACAATTTCAGCTTTTGGGGACATTTTTGGTGTCCAGTGTTTGCTTCTTTAATTTTGTAATGCAGCTCACTATTAAAGAAGATTTAAAAGTGTTAAACTGCTTATCTGGTTGATGCTAAAGCGATCGCTATAATCTTTCATTACTTGTTAGCAACGTTAGCATCGTAGCTCCAGCTCAAAGCTAAAAATCTAAAGATTTCCAACAGCAAACATGCGTCAACAACACAACAATACAACAATATGATCTGTGAAAACGCACAAAGACGACAGCTGTAACTCTCACACTGCGTCCACACGCTAACGGTAAAAGTCGTCACGCTGTGTAGTAATGTGGAACACGCACATGATGTAGATGTGAAGTTGCCATGGTGATTAGGCGAGATAAAGCTATAAATCATTAATGCGTAAAGGACAGCAGTGTGTTAAATTTCCCTGCAGTGTAAAAAAAAAAAAAAAAAAAAGACAGAAGGGTAATCAGAAACGCATTTGGTTTCACGCTTCATTTCTTCTATTCGGATGTCTGAAGACTTGCTGTAAAATGTTCTGTAACAGCAGCAGTTTGGAGTCTTGCTTTTCGATCAGCTCTGCTTTGTCACGCAGAGTCCACGCAGCTACACCGTCGCAAATGATTGGTACTCGGAATAAATTCGGCGCCATCTTGCTAACCGCTATGAAGCTAACAGGCTAAGTTAAGATGCAGTCACTTGTAGGAACTGTTCTTTGAACCACAGTATCCATCTCCACTCTCCTGAACGCTCTCCAACACGGCAGCGTGTGATGCAGCTTAGCCATGTGCATCTTTTCATTTCTCTTTGATAGTCATAAATATTAGCACCCAATAACTTCAGCTAATAAGCTACCCAGTGTCTACAAAAAGGAAGTGTTTGAAATAGTGATGTATTGTAGTGTTTGTATCCTAAATTTGTTTCTCCTTGTGTTAGGATTTGAGATCTCACAAAGCAAAAGAAGAAGAAAGTGTGTATTTTATTCGCCATGGTGCTTCCGTCATATGCGAACGCCTCCTACGAGGACATGATGGTCTGTAAATGAACACTCATGCCAGACTAATGAAGGTCACTCGGTGTACTGTAGAGCTAATTGCCTGTCGCCGTGGGTTTCTCCTCCATCCTGGGTTTCCCTAGTAACAGCCGCAGGGGTCGTTACTATGGTAACGACCCTGTGCCTGCGAGGAGGACACTCGCGTCCCTCTCCAGCCGTAATGAGCTTCAGGTTCGTCATGCAAAACTCATTACATAGGACTCAAAACATACTACGACAACCAGATGCACTGCGTTATTTTTTTTTATTATTATCTTTGTTATTATTATTATTTTTAACGTTGGTGGTTTAATAACCTGAATGAACTCAGGTTAACAATGTAAACAAAACAGAGAACAACAACTGTGTTTGCATTCACGACAATGAATGAAATTTTAATGAGCTTCAATGATGCAAAGAGAAATATATTTGCAGTGTGTGTGTGTGTGTGTGTGTGTGTGTGTTTTAGTCTCTGAAGCAAAAGCGAGGGTTTAAATATGGAAATGTGATGCGAGGTGCTAAAAAAACCCGTAAAAGCACAATCAGAACCTTGAGCATGAATACCAATCAGGCTTTATGTCTGCGGAACAGCTCTCCATCCAAGTGCCAAGGGTTCTCTTGTCATAAAATTTCTCTGTATATACATCTCCATCTCTCTTTCTGTGTGTGTTCTGCCTCTGAATGGCACCGGGAAGGGAATTGTAAAGCATTTTTGTGTATGTGTGTGTGTGTGTGTGTGTCATCAATCAACACTCCACTCCCCCCATTTTCAGATGCATGGTAACTATAGCAACATTTTTTTTTCTGAATAAATGGTCATGAATATTCATCATAACAAATGTTACTTTTTAATAATGAAGGTCACATTAGTATACCGGTCTGGGACCCTGGAGGTGTCGTGAAATGTTTCAGGATCGTAAAGTCTTTCCTTGATTGCGACAGGAAATGAATAAAGACTAGTTATGTACAGATCATCGCGCCAAAGACTGTGTGCATTATACATACATACACATACATATATATATATATATATATACACAGAGATGCTAATAATTATGATTAGCATTTACGGCGATACATTAGACATCTGAAAACATTCTGCGTCCACTCACTGAACGGGAAAGGACGCAGGACGTGAAAGACATGCCTTTGCTTCTGTTAGCAGTTATCTAGTTGAACTTTGTAGAAAAGAAAAGAAGAAGGTGGAGCTTTGGTGTCTTTGATCAGTAAAAAAAAATGAAGGAGCTGCTGATTATTAAGTAGCGCTCATACTAATAGAGCTGTTGCTATCTACCCTCTTCTACATACGTGAGCTCACAGATGCTCAGGATTGGCTATCCAGTTCTCTTGGACTCCCATCACCATCGAGATTCGAACTCACGATCTCCTGGCAAAAAATGTAATCTCTTAGAAAAGAAACTGTTTCAGGACGTTCCTGGTTGTTGATTATTTTCCTATGATAACACACTACAGAGTGTTTTATGTCAATTGCAAGCCAAGAGGCTAAGATGGAGGTTGAATACATAGTCTATTACATAGATATTTGTAAATATTACAACATATTTGATTATTTTAGAGTTTAGCGCAGGGTCAGATTTTTAGCTTTGGCACTGAGTTTAGTTTTAAAGAAGTCATGTGGTTGATTTTGTCACACATACAAGGCAACTCTTGCTGTGATCCTAGCATAATGTTAGCGTGAGTCTGCTATGGGTTGCTATGTGTGTTTTCCCCTCGGCTAATTTACAAACAACACCGAAAGCGCTTTTTGAGAAAGTGTCACAGCGAGTAAACGCAGCTCTGGTTCTTAGCTACAGAGCTCATTTATAACAGCTTGATTAAATTAGCGTCTTCAAATCAACAAAGAGACACAGACACTGTAAAATCCCCCAACATGGATCCTGAAATCCCTCCTCATTAAACCTTCATCTGCAAGTTAATAAGTCTTGGCTAATTCTCAGGGCTGGAGCTCGTAACGGAGCCTCGTGTGTGCGGCAGCAGATGTGTGGAGTGAAGGATGCTGGGAGGTTGGTGGCACTGGACAGATAAGAGGAGAGAGAGAGAGAGAGAGAGAGACAGATTTTAAAGCCAAGGATGTGTAATGGCTTTCCTGCCTGTTAGTGATGCTGAAACCTAGGAGGTGTGTGTGTGTGTGTGAGAGAGAGAGAGAGAGAGAGAGAGAGAGAGAATGAAAGCAGGAGTGAGGACATGAAGAGAAAGAGACTATTTTGTTCTTACTCCATGTCCATTCGTCCAAATGGTGTCCTGATTGGTCAGAAGGTGTTGATTAGTTTTCTATAACAGCAACTCTGACAAAAATGGGAAAAATGGAGGATAGAAGGGAACGGAACAAGTGATGTGATGCCTGAGAGAGAGAGAGAGAGAGAGAGAGAGATGGGGAAGGAGGGAAAGAAAATAGCAAATAGCAACAGAAAGAGAAGAGGACAGACAGAATACAGGGAGAGAAAGGAGGAAAAGAAGGAGGGAGGAAAAGGAAGAAAAGGAAGAAGACATAATTGAAGTGAAACCTAATGAATTTCATCATCATCATCATCATCATCATCAGTATGATTACACACACATGCAGATCAGGACTCGTCTCAGCAGGCCCACTGAACCCCACTGATCACTACAGGGGCTGAGCAAATCTCTCTCTCTCTCTCTCTCTCTCTCTCTCTCTCTCTCTCTCTCTCTCTCTCTCTCTATCCCACACACACACAGACAAATGCGTTATTACACTCATGCATGAGAATTTTCATTACAGTTCTGTTTTTTCTAGTGCAGATTTTTTAGTTTCTGTTTTTTCAGGGTTTATGGAGCAGATAAAGGGTTTAGGAGTTAAAGGGGTAGACGCAAGGTTATGGGGCAAATGTGGGTCAGAGGGGGTTGATGCGAGTTAAATGTGCAGATATAGGGTTAAAGGGAACATGTGGGTTAGAAAAGTGCAGGTGTGGATTGAAGAGGGCAGATATGGGTTAAAGAAAGCACGTGTAGGTAGAAGGTGGAAGATGTGGGTTAAAGGGGCAGATTTGGGGTTAAAGGCATCACATGTGTTGAAAGGTCAGGTGTGGATTGAAGGGTTAAAGGGGTAGATTTGGGCTTAAAGGGAGCAGATGTGGGTTTAAGGGGCACATGTGAGTTGAATGAGAGGATGCGGGTTAAAGATGGCAGTTGTGGGGTCACAGTGTGGCACAGAGGTTGGTTAAACAGGGTAGCTTTGGGGTTAAAGTGGGCAGATATGGGTAGAAGCGGGCAGATGTGGGTTAAAGAGGGCAGATGTGGGTTAAAGAGGGCAGATGTGGGTTAAAGAGGGCAGATGTGGGTTGAAGAGGGCAGATGTGGCCTCAGAAATCTAATGGACGATGCATTCTTGCCTCAGCTGATGTTAAACCTGAAACAACATCTGGAACACATTGTAGGAAATCCTGAAAAAAGGAGATGAGTCATATACGGATTTGCATACGCTCAGGATATCAGAAGAGCTAGTCAGGCATGTGTGTGTGTGTGTGTGTGTGTGTGTGTGTTTGGGGGGTGGGTGGTAGGTGTTTTGCGGGTTGGGTATGTGTGTGTGTGTGATAAGACCTCAACTGGAAATCCAATTAAAACTCCGACAGGCAGAGCAGGCTGATAAGGCAGAGGTGGGGCAGAGGCGACACGAAGGTGCGATCTGCCTCAGGCTTTATCTGCTGCTGGAAATGTAAATTCACTCACCTCATGACTCTGACAGCGCTCCTGCTGTGTAGCTGAAAGCCTGAACATCTGTAACATCTGCACACTCGTGTCCAGTTCAAGACTTTAAGCACCTCAGCAGTACATTTCCATAGCAGTTAACATGATAAGTCCTGTTTATTCAGTATACAGTCACAGAGGCATAACTGTGGAATTGTTTAATCTCACTCAGTTTTCTGAATGGGAATGTTGGCTCAGTCTGTCCAGTGAAGTCCTTCCACTAGGCGGCCATCTTGTTGAGGCTCCTGGGCAATTACTGTCATTCATACAAGACCATTAAGGAATTCTTTGAGTCGACTCACTTAGCTGTAATAAAACGTAATCATGCGATGGTGTGATCCAGGATAATACCATGAAAAATGTTTCATATAATACTATGAAATATATTATACAATTTCAATTTTTTTTAATAATCTTTATTATTCAATGTATGTAACATAGCTTGAGCAGGAACTGCATAATGAATCTTGTTTTACGAGATAAAGCGATTTATAATACGTACGTTTCGTGGTCCAGGTACAAGTCGCTCTGGAGAAGTCCGTCTGCTAAATGACTAAACGTAAATGTAAACATACCACCGACAATCAGCTTGTTTTTTTTTTTTTACCTGCTCTGAAGTCATGGCAGGTCGGTCTATCTGATGTACAGAGCAGATTACAAATCGGAAGGTTAATGAAATTTTTATAAAGTGCCCATCCTGCACTTTAAAGCTAGATTAAATTGACATGCGATAATGAGAATGAATTGACCTGTGAAACGACGTCGTCCCTGCACGGTTAGGGATTGATAAATAAAGGAGAGAATGAGAGAGAGAGAGAGAGAGAGAGAGAGAAACAGGCTGATAAAACTCGTCACTCTCTGTGACGCATGTTAATGCTCAAATCTGAGGTTTCTCGGGAATTCGTCTCTTCTTCTCATTCTTCACGCATTCAACGATAACAGAAATGACGTTTTTCGCAGTACTCGCTTTTCCTTATCTCCACATGCTTTCTGAAAAGTTGTACAACCAATAATTATAAGGTACAAAATTCTGATTAGAATAAAATTATCTGAGCTGGCGAGACAAAGTTCATTTGCAATTAGCATTTAGCCGAACCACAGAACCAATCAGTTCTCGAACACAGGTTACAGCCACGACGGCCTTACCCCGTGAGAAATCAGTGGAATTTGCGTGAATGGGGTGAATGAAGTCGTGAGAGAGAAGCTACAGATGCTAACCACGCCCCCAACCTTCATACCTTTTCATACGACTTCATTAGTGCTAATTGTTACGAATGTGCACATGCGAGACCTCCGTGGCCAAGAAATAGTCACCAAAAATTTTAGTTCAGTTAAAATAGATGGATATAATGATGCAGAAATAATTCTAGCTGATGAAAATGAGATGTTGGTAGAGAACGAAGTTTAGTTTTGATAATCATGTTCATGCAACGTTTCTAGGGACCGATCAATGTTAGCTAGCTAGCTAGGTTTTGCTAGGTTCCTAACTTAGTCAAGAACCTGTATTTGTCAATAAATCTGCCTTAAATTAATAATTTTGTCCATTTATCCATTTAATGTTGTGGATAAAAACCACAAAGTGTGAACTCCTTTGTCCTGAAGATGTCAGAAAACTTAAAGTCTACCTGACTGACACTGGAGACTCCTTCCATAAATGTTAAATAAACCTTACGACCTGTTTATGGAAAACTTTACCGTATCGATGATCACACACATTGTTTAAAACCCATTCATGTGGCGTGTTTGGTGTGAATAAGCTGTTACTATAGAAACTATAAGAAATATCAGAACAAGGGAATTAACATAAACCTGTGATTTTCCTTCTGACCAATCAGCATCGAGAATTCAACAGCGCTTTGCTATAATAACTTTAAGACATGGCTGCTTTTCACGTGTACCTGACAACCTGCTAATGATGTGTAGGACCTTAAAAAACGAGTACAGACGTGCGGCATGTCATCTGGGTATGGGATTTCGCCCTACGTCATTATAGACGTTTAACACTCGTTCTGACGTCTCATTCCCATTCTGCACACAGGTTCACTTTTTTCTCTCTTTACTACTGTTCCCTCTTCTTCATAACTATCATTTCCACTTATCGCTCTCCTCCAGCGTGCGCTCGTTTGGCCCACGTCTCAGCTCGTCAGGACGCCGCAGCCACGCGCCGTATAATTCACTGCCAGCGCTGTTATGACTTTGTAAGTCACGACCATTTTTCCCCGCTTTGCTGCTTGTTATTGCGCTGATGGCTTTTCCCCCCTCACTTTGTGACATTGTATAAAGTGAAACGTAGCATGAAAACATTATTAATATGCAAATGAGCACCGGTTAAAGACGGGGACCTGCCGCTATCCGAGACTCCCCGCTGTGCATGTGCTGTTAAAGTGCTACTGATTTGGGCATTAAATAAACGACGTTCCCCGGTGAAAAAGTGTGTCGGGTTCGTTCTGGTGTTCACAGCTGTAGTGGTGTGACAACAGGAATAGTGTATTGTACTGGAACAGACATTTGTATATAAAAAAAAAAGAAAATAAGTCTTCAAAAGCAGGATAGTGAATATAGTGGGCGGTTAGTTACGGGGAAAGCAGAATGTCTCATGCTAACGAATGGACACGTTTCAGCGTAAAGTAGCTAATGTACGCTCGAAATGCTGCTACAAGTCACATTGTGCCAGAAAATAATTTGCATATTTATTGAATTATCATCATTTGGATTTCAAAATGCGTTACATGAAGAAAGGTGAGACAAACGATCTTCCAGTGATGAGTGATCGGGCGGGAAAAACAGTGATCAGTGATTGGTTGTTAGGAACAGTGGTGATCAGTGATTGGTTGTTAGGAACAGTGGTGATGAGTGATTGGTTGTTAGGAACAGTGGTGATGAGTGATTGGTTGTTAGGAACAGTGGTGATCAGTTATTGGTTGTTAGGAACAGTGGTGATGAGTGATTGGTTGTTAGGAACAGTGGTGATGAGTGATTGGTTGTTAGGAACAGTGGTGATCAGTGATTGGTTGTTAGGAACAGTGGTGATCAGTGATTGGTTGTTAGGAACAGTGGTGATCATTGATTGGTTGTTAGGAACAGTGGTGATCATTGATTGGTTGTTAGGAACAGTGGTGATCAGTGATTGGTTGTTAGGAACAGTGGTGATGAGTGATTGGCTCTTTAAAAAAAAAAAAAAGTTCCTAAAGGGCTCTCAAAAGTTGCCAAATCTAGCAGTCAGTAAGTTGGCAATACTGAACACTGACACATTGACATGATCACAGGAGGCGTGGCCTGTGTGCCTGTCAGTCTAAGTGTAGGAGGCGTGGCCTGTGTGCCTGCCAGTCCCAGTGTAGGAGGCGTGGCCTGTGTGCCTGCCAGTCTAAGTGTAGGAGGCGTGGCCTGTGTGCCTGCCAGTCACAGTGGAGGAGGCGTGGCCTGTGTGCCTGTCAGTCCCAGTGAAGGAAGCGTGGCCTGTGTGCCTGTCAGTCCCAGTGAAGGAGGCGTGGCCTGTGTGCCTGTCAGTCTAAGTGTAGGAGGCGTGGCCTGTGTGCCTGCCAGTCCCAGTGAAGGAGGCGTGGCCTGTGTGCCTGTCAGTCCCAGTGAAGGAGGCGTGGCCTGTGTGCCTGTCAGTCCCAGTGTAGGAGGCGTGGTCTCTGTCAAAGCTACAGTTTTTTGTACTCTTTGCATCATGTCCTATATCCGTTATGAAGCATATCATCCTGAACTGTTAGCTGCTTTAAAAGTATCTTTTATAGATCGGCTCATTAATCACCCAGACAGCCAAAAAAATCACACTATAAAGATGTGGTTAATCCGTCAATATAGAACAAAAAGAATCCTAAAATGAACTCTAAGATGTAATAAATCAAGTAACAAGAGTCCATTTTTCTTATCTTATCTCATCTGTCTAGTGCACAGTTTCACCTTAATGTTCAAAAAACAAGTAAAAAGTTTTACATCTTAAATGTAAAAGCTGAACCATAATGTGATCTGTAATTAAAAATCAATAAATGCAGCGCCTCGTTATTAGAGCTTCAGATGCTCTCAGAGAGGAAGCTGAGATGATCTGACCTCGCTTGGCCTCGCCTGCAGCTTTCAGCCGTGTTGCTTTTTTACATTCAGCATTTCATACTGATGAATGAATGAATGAAAATGAGCAGCTGTAGAGCCACTGTTTAACTTTATCCTTCCACTTCGGATGAGGAAACGTAAATACTGGAGCCATGCTGCGTTAACGTTAAGAGGTCATCGTTGTGATGTGGAGCACATCTCCGCTCTGCGTCCAGCGTTTCTCGGTGTGAGATGATCACGCAGTGGGACTCCTGAGAGGCGCAGGACAGGAACGCTTCCATATTTCACCATGTCACGTCATATCCCTGTCATACCGAATCTCATACACACTTCCTCCACGCATTCATCATTTCGATCTGCACTGCCGTCCTGTCCGGACTCTCCGCCCTCCTGTGAGCTCCTCCATCCCTCCATTCTGTCAGTTCAGCGCCGTGGCAGATAAAGCTGCAGATAATTTATCCCCACAACGATCCATCTCCGACGCCACGAGGGGCTTCGTGATGGAATCATTTTCTCACTCAGTGCTTTTCCATCTGCGTTCAGCGTGAGCGTGAAGAGTCACGGAGACGGAACTCAATAATCCGGGACCAGGGAAAGACAAGATGAACCAGAGGTAGAGCAGAGGTTACGGGATACGTTTTTACGTTTTAATGCGAAAAACTATTAAATAAATAAACATAAACAGCATATTTCTAAAACTTTCAGAGCCATTTTCTAATAAAGCATGCTCACAAACAAATCTAAAATATTTTACAAATGCAAAAACCCTCCCAAAAAAACGTCGGCTTTAGACATTCGAATATTTCAGCCATGAATATAAATATAAATTTGCATCAGCCGGATAAATGGACTTGTCAGAATGAACGGAAATACAGCTTAGCTTAGCTAGTTAACCTATAGTAGGAACAGTTAGCCAGCTAGCATGTCTGCACAGTTTTAAGGAGTTTGCTAACTCCATCAACAACACTGACTGCATTTGGACTTCTTTTGATAATAACAAGCTCCATGGCTATGTGTTAGCTTTACTGGCTAAAGAAAATAAGATAAATGAATGTTAAAGTATTAAAAAAAAGTGTATTAAACTGTAATTGGATCAAGTGTAGACAGTGTAGAGTTTTAGCGCGTTGCTTTAGAGCGTAAGAAACATGAAGCTGTGATTTCTGGAACGATCAGCGAGGCAGCGCTCGAGGCGACGCTCGATCTTAAAACTCGATTTGGAACACAGCCATTCGGAGAGTTACGCAGGTGCGACGGCATTAAAATCCACTAAAAGCCTGTTAAAAGTTCGCAGATGTGATCAGAATTAGCACGTCACTGACGGAAGCGACGTGGCACCGTGACAAGAGCAGCGCTTTTGTGTTCCTGAGAAATGACAGAGAAGCGCGTTTCAGCGATTATTCCACAGAGTTGCCCGGAAATAAAATGAAATATCAGTTTAATAACTTACACGCAGCTGCACTGGATATTTTATGACGTAATATACCGTACCGCGTCAGATTAAGAGCAATAAACCGCAACATTACTGCCATCCATTTCATACGTCCTAATAATGTTCAACCTCCAGCCAGAGGATAAAGAGAATAAAGAGAATAAAGTATAAATGTACATCAGATCAGGCGTATGGAGTGAAATGATGGTTGCCATGGCGACAGTGTACAGTAAAAACATCTTTGCTCATGTTTCCTTCAGCAAGGCCACGTCCACACACGATCATCCTCAGTACACACACACACACACACACACACACACACACACACACACACACACACACAGGCTTGGCGCTCTTGTTCTGCTCAGAACGTTTCTTTACATTTAACATCAGATTTGAAGATATATATATATCAGAATTATAACAGAGACCAGATTAGATTTTGAAGTTCTCCGTTTCTTTTTTCCGATCACAAAAGGTTCCAAGTAGAACTGAGGAACCATCAGAGGTGGAGGTTATACAAGGATTGGATATGCGATCGTTTAGATTTGTTCCATGCTAGCAATGCTAGACATGTGAAATCCAGTTTCCTCGTTGCTTAGCTTTGTCTGTGACCCAGAACCAGAGGTGTGAGGAAGCTGAACAGCTCCGAGTGCTAGCTTTCTCTCTCTCTCTCTCTCTCTCTCTCTCTCTCTGAAAGCTTCTTTTTGTTCTCTGCAGTTTTGTGTAACAGACTGACAGAACGACTCGATCCAGTCTGCATGCTAATTCCTCAGAAAAAGAGCGTTTCCGTAATCACCTCAGACTGAGGTGAAGTTTTTCAGCTGCTTGAGCTAATGGTATGCTAGCGTGGTTTTGCGGTACTCCTTGGAGATGTTGAACAGACTTGTCAGAGCTCCACACCAATTACCTTGATTCCTGTCGCTGCCCGATTCGCCGCTAACTGTGATAAATTGCACCTCCCAAACTGAGGGCTTTTTTTTTTTGAAACCTCTTTACTTCACTGACTTGTTTTGCTTCGCCTAAATCTTTAGAAATAGATTTTTTGGGGGGAAAACTGTTGGCTAGGAATTAGCGGGGCTCTGTTTGCTAAGTTGGTTCTTGCAGGTTACACCACAGCGCTGCTTTTTTTTCCCCCATAACAGCAGCTCTGACAGTTGCGCAGGTTTATATTAATGCGCTTCTTCATATAATGCGCTTCTTAGTACATTATCGTTTCTATAGCAACAGCTTATTCACAGGGACGTGTACATTGGACGCTCCAAATAATCTAAGACTTAAAAACACGGCTAAAAAAGTGTTAATATTTAACAAAAAAAAAAACATATCACTGTTGACATGGTGGTGAGGGAACGAGGGAATGTCTACAGCTACTATAACGTAAGTGAGAACAGGAACTCACTAGTTTCCACCACATTAAATGTAACTATAAATGGATAAAAAGTATGTTATGTCGTTGTGCTGTTATTACCCTGTTGTGGATTATTTTCCTATAACTACACACCCTGTAGCTAACTGTATGATATGATCATTTCTTTGTGCTTCTATGTCATGACCCTGGCTTATTCCTTTCTTTCACTCTATTTCACGCTATTCAGCTATTCGCTTCACAGATCACATCCATCTACTTCTTATTATCCATTCCTCACCCTCTATCTCTCACTCCATCTTTTATAAGTCTCTGCCACTCCACCCCTCTCTTGTCTTCCTCTCCTTTACTCTCTCTCTCTCTCTCTCTCTCTCTCTCTATCTCTCTCGTTTTCGCTCTCCAGAGCTGCTATTAGTTTCCTTTAAACCAAAATAAGACCTGAGAGCGAGGCGATAGCGCCAGACAGCCCTCGCTCTCTCAATTACACTGAGCTGACTGGGTTACTAAGCCTTCAGCCACTTAGTGCAAGAGAAAGAAGGACAGGAAGAGAGAGAGAGAGAGAGAGAGAGAGAGAGAGAGAGAGAGAGAGAGAGAGAGAGAGACTCTTATAGGCGACAGGTCTTTGTTGAGCCAGCACCCCTGCAGGGATTCGGCCCAAATCAATGGAGAGTGGCTGCCCGCTGCCATCGGTCAACAATTTCGAAAGCATTGATTTCCAGACTGCTGGGACTCGTTAGCTTCTGCATCACACACACACACACACACACGCACACACACTACAACTGAATACCAAATAGAGCACTGCATAGGGACAAATGCTATTAGCTAATAGCATTAAGTGTAATGTATAAGAAGTAATGCAATGACACTGTATCTGTTCAGTGCTTCAAATATCTGTGTCTTTACCAAAGAAATAAATCAGTATGATCCCTACTGCTATGACCCCAGAAACAGTGGGAAAAAACTCAACTCAGATGTAGATGTGTCAGCAGTGTGTGTATGGTGTGTTGGCTCTGACAGTTCCTCAAACTCATCCTAACAGAATCATCACACGATCCGAATCATCATCATATGAGTCTTCATATCATACCACTTNTTCGAATCTTCATCCTAATAAAGCCATTTGATTCTAAAACAGATGGATTGTCGTGTTCTCCAACTGCATCCACCTCGAATGTTTGTTTCAGGAACATTCCCAGTAACTCACACTGCCTATAAACATGCATCACACACTAACCTCTTAAATGCTAATTAATCTCTACAACACTAACGGAGTGACAGAAAGCTCTGCGTGACTCTCACTGTGGTCTTATTTTGGGTTCTGTCTTTACACATAGCCCTGTAGGCATGCAGTGAGACACAGGGACATCCACCCGTCCCCGTCCCCGTCATGTCTCCAGCAGTGCGCTCATCTCTGTGTGCGGCACACTAACACACACCTCAGGATGAACGCTCAGTGATTTCCTGTGATTTAATCAACACACGCAGCAGGCCATAAATCATAATCAACTCTCTATTACTGTCTTTTAAGTGCAGCCCACTTCCTTTTCTCCTTCTCCTTCACCTCCCTCTCCTTCTATCGCTCTGTAGGATGTTAGCTCTCACTGTTTCTCATCACTGAGAAACCCTGTGTCTTTTGTCCTCCACGCTACTCTGATGTCATCACGAGTGTGTTGATTGAGTGTGTTCTTCCTGCCAAACACTCTAACAGCTCCAAGACCTATAACAGCAACACTTCAGGATGTGCTGTTATAGGAAAATAATCAACTTTCGAACGCTTACACAATAGAAGTCAAGCTCATCGGGCAAACTGTCCAACTGAATCTGAACGAATCATTTAACTGAACCGATTCAAATGACTCGAGTCAGTGAATAAACTCACTGAAAACGGCATCTCCATAGAACAACAGATTGTATAAACTGATAACGGAACTGGCAATATTTTATGAATCACTATACAGTGTGTGAGGATTAAAGGCAGATGCATCCGTACACACACCTCCCCTCGCTCCTGTGTCGTCCCTCCATCATGTGTCCTCGGTCACCTCTGTCAGGATTAGTCTTACTGCCCTGTGTGTGTGTGTGTGTGTGTGTGAGAAGGCTCCAGTGGTTTGTATTAAACAGATGTTTTGGATGTAAGCTTTCCAGTTTGTGTGTGTGTGTGTACATGACAGAATACATTTCCAGCTACCCTGCTCAGTGTGTCTGTGTCTTGTGTGCCTGCATGATCTGTGTGTGTGTGTAGTCATCCTGTTGTGCTGTTCCCCCTCTCCTGCTGCTCCGGTGCTCTGTGTGACACGGGTGTGACGGATGGGTCAGGCGCTCAGGCAGTGAAGGACGGCCTCGGCCTGGCACCGTTGCTAATGATGGATGCTAAAATTCTAAATTTAAACAGCAGCAGGTGAAACCTGCGTGGACGGATGAGGCCTCGGCTGACGGGACTGCAGCTGCAGGGTTCAGATAAGGGTGCAAACACTTACCTGCACTTCTTCTTCTGCACACACACACACACACACACACACACACACACACACACACACACACAGACAGAGAGAGAGAGAGAGAGCTCTGAGTGGCACTCTGAGAGTCAGGGGTGATTAATATCACAACAACAGCGGGTCAGAGAGACATAAGCTTGTACTGATATACACATATTAGAAGAATTTCCCTGCTATTACGGGACAAGAGCCAAAAAAACCTCTCGGCAGGGTGCAGATCATAACGACTCGCCTCCCAAACTTCCCCTGCTGTTTCAATTCTAGTTTAACACACTCTCGCCCTCACTGTTTCCCCCTCGACTCCATCTTAAGAGCAGCTTAAGTTTCATTACTGTATTAGCTCAGGGAAAGTCAGTCTGAAATGCACACATCAGGAGGAGACCCTTCCCACAATTCATTTATGTTGGACAAAAAAAATCAATCAATCAATCAGAAATCACAAAATGGTGGACGGAGCTGTTATATACACGTTCGGTCTCGTTGCTTTATGAAACTTTATTGGTATTATTGTCATTAATTTTTATTTATTTATTTATTTTAAGAGTTCCTCGTTGTTGCTCATTGTCCCTTTCTTCAGCAAGTGGGCAATTTCTGTCATCAACGGAGGGGTTAGAGTCTGAAATTTTCACAGTATGATAACCTCAAAAAATACCACACACACATTTTATTAGGAAATCATTTTATTATGAAAAGGTGTCTTTGCACATCTGTAACAAAACTATTTATCACATTATAAGATGAAATAGAGACTGGCTGTGAGGAAAATTGTTGCACTCAGGCAAAGAAGAAGAAGAAGAAAAAAAAAGACAGAAATGCATTTTAATCAGTATTTTGAAAAAAGTCAAGAGTGAAGTGACTGTCTGATCTTACACCGTGACTGACCGTGAAATCGTGAGCCCACAGCACCCCGAGTCGTAGGTGTTACACTCTGGGAAAGTCAACCAATAAGGCTGCTTTCACACGTTATCCTGTGGGAATGTGGGCGCTTTTAAAGTTGAAGTTCCAGAGTTCATCTCAATCTTTGTCCTTATTCTTGCTGCTGAGGTTGAGGATTGGAAATCCATTACCTGCTACCAAGTCGGGGAAAGCTGGCTTTACACTGTACCTCTTTTGGCTCGTTAAAAATTTTGGCATATTGTTAAAGAATTCTTTGGTTGTGAGTTGAGATGATTTGATTTTTTGCAAAATTTTGAATTGAAATCTCAGAGCGTGAGCTCTGCAGTGACGCTCATCTAAAATCCAGCAAACGCAGGACAGAAAAGGGGGACTCGCAGGAGAGCTGCACATATGGTAGAGGCAACGGAGAGACATAAACAAGGCGTGCTAATGGACAGAAAAATATCCTTATTACCTCACGCTCACTTTCTGTCTATGCAAACCTGTTTTCTGCAGAACGTAAAACGGAAAGTAGTGTTATAATCACAGTGTTATAATCACAGGTCAGTTGACAGAGAATCTTCATTGTATAATCTGACATGGAGAAATGCACTTTATCGCGCAGTCTGTTATAGAGTTCCGCGTAACACTACTTATTGTTAGAATTTTTCGTCGACTCTAACCTACAATTTAGATCACGACCTCAAAATATGTCCCGGGAGTTACAGCAGCACTCCTGACTCAGACGAGGCCTTCTTGGCCTTCGTGCTCTCAGCTGTCTGTCAATCCCTTACCGTGGAGCATCACACTACAGCAGGCTGAACAGCTTGCCCAGCGTATAGGGGGTAAAAGATCTAATTGTGAAACCACAACACCGTATGGTCCGAATCCATCACCTATCCATCATCCGGCAGGATTTAGTGTAAACATTTTGACTGGGAACATTTGCGAGCTCTTAAAACCCGCGAGTGCACGAAAAACGAAAGTGTGAAACACGATTAAAAAGTGTCAAAAGAAAATGGAAGACTTCTTTGCTTTATCCCGCGAGGTAAAATGAAAACATAAAAGGTGGCTGAGCGTCGGCTCATCGCTTGTCTCTCTTTTGTAATCCGGCACTTTTATTTTCTCGGGTTGGAATTCATGGCAGAAAATTAAACTTTACTCTCGCTTGGCCGCGATGTAGAGACGCATGCAGCGTGAAATTAAAGCTCAGGCCTCCTGCTTCTAATATAATCGCCGAGCTGGAGGTCGTCCAAGGTGGCAAAACGAGACGCTACTACATGGAATTTTCCACTGGAGGAAATAAAAGTCATCGCTGCCTCGTTATCATGCATGATTGACCAATAATTGCCAAAAGAGAGATTGAGCCTAATGTATTTGGTTGCTGAGAGGATGAATGAGGTTCAATAGAAACATGTTTTCTCTCTTTATCCTGGTAAGAAGGTGGTCTCTAAACCTCATGTACAGAGGAGACCGATACATTTGTAGGACCATAAACAATTTTTATCTATTAAGTAGGGATTAATCAAGTCTGAAGGCTTTCACCTCCAACATGTGTTGTGTTATGTGTTATGGATAAGGAGCTACACTTCTTACAGGAGAATACACGCATGATCTCACTTCCCAGTCTCCTCTGCACTTTTGACATTCAGACCACTTCAGCCTGCAGGGTGTGAGTTTTGTGCATAATATAACTGTATACATGTAGACTACATAAAAAAAAAGTAAATCGAAAAAGTGTTTTAGGTACGTCCTTCGATTAGTCAATTAGCGTTACTCTACCATTGTGTTGCCAGTGCTGGCATTTAGAACATACAACCTTATTTTGCTCCGATTGTCTTGATAACATTATAATATACCATCAGGGTTGTAATCAAGACCACCATTATTAAGTCTAAGAGAAGTCTAACATCAAGAGAAGCTGAAATCAAGGGTGTGTCTTAAGGAGGTCCAGACCAAGTCAAGACTGAGTCCAGATGAAAGCAAGTCAAGTTCGAGACTGAAAACCATCAAACCCATTCAACTATTTGGCTTCATTTATGCAAGGCTGTTTTCTAGAAGAAGAAATTACTCCAGAAACTCCAGAAAAATTGGACATTGGAGAGCTCTTTGTCGTCCTGGTCAGGAGCTCAGAATCTAAACAATGGGACTTATTCAGATTTGGCAACTTAAGTCCAAAAGTTAGCTCAATATTTACGTAGGGAAACATTGATATTCTAGTTGCACCATTCAGATTATCAAAATGACCTGCATGTTCTTTTTGCCTCTGAGGTTGACTGATGTTTCTCGAACAGAAGCATTCGAGACAGGGTTTTTCAATAGCGTCTAAAAAAAAAAAAACAGGGATAGAAAATGTGGACTGACAACGGAAATTGTGTTTTATTCTCTTTGCCGTCAAATGCAAAATGGTGTAACATAAAAGCACGAGACGATTTAAAAATGAAAAATTTAAAAAACGCCTATTATAATGAATGAATCTATGAATAAGAAGATGGCAAGCGTATAGTCTAGTATATTGCTAATACTGTATATTGCTGCATGAATAGTTCTAGTTGTTATTAACACATTAATCACTCCAAATGTGGTTTGCGTTAACAATATGGCTTCCACAATATTCGTGGAAAAATAGCACTTGATCCTGCAGAAACTATTACTACTACCATTATAAACTAAACTGAATGTTTTATACGTAGTTCCACATTTTCTTACATCCTCGCGATATTAATCTGGTCTGAGATGTGATTTTCATACTTAATTCCTCTCTCTGACCTTCATGTCCTTGTCGTTCAATAACAGAGGTCTGTGTTAACACCCAGGTGGCTTTTACAATGCAGGGCTGAGCCGCGTTATTGATTTAATTAAACACGCATTCAAATGCACTTTGTTTTCCGCCAATGTGGATGACGACCGTCCGGACAAATGTGGGCGCTGTTGTGAGTGGCTCCGTCTGCATCCATTTCACACACCCCTAAGGCCCTTCCCTTAAAGAAGGAAGAAAAATTGCAGGTGTCGCTTGCAGGCTGGGTGAAATATCGGTCTAATAAAAGAGCCATTTCCCTCAGTGAGCTGCTGAAGGACTGATAGGGCACTCGGACGCTCGCGGAGTCCTAAAAGCCTCGCTCCTTGCGCTTCTCTGGATCAGCGAGGTCGGTCTGTTACAGCCAGGGTGCTCTGATAACAGTGACATGGCCGCTGAGGGCACCGTGGGGTTGCAGATAGCATCAGGCGAACAATTTAGTCCCGGAGATATTGTGCGTGTGTGTGCCAGTCATGGTCGGTGGGTGTTTTTTAAAAAGATTGTCAGAGGAACATGTATGTGTGGACCAGAAAATATCCTGGATGCAACACGTCATACAAACTCCTGATATAAAAGATGTAAAATGGCAAGACATTGATCATTCGAATTGTGAATTCATCCGATATTTCCCAATTTGTCTTTGTGGCACAGTATCAGCATGCATCCTCCCAAACCTGATGATCTTACAAATGTTCTTGATAAAACATGACTTGTAGTAACAATGAATCAGGACACACACATTTTTACAGACAAGCTTTTCGAGTACATGACATTCGGAAAACAAATTCAACGTAAAGGTCACACTGCATAGTCTACTAAAAGAATAGCTCAAAAGAAACAGCTCTGAGACCAGTGCAATGCATCTACCATTCTCAGTGCGTGTGTGTGTGTGTGTGTGTGTGTGTGTGTGTAAGAGAAAGAGAGATCGATGCTGTGGCACTAGGCCGAGCCGAGATCCCAAAGGCAGGACCATCCATCTTTCCCCATTAGAGCAGGCCACTGCTATCTCACTCATATTCCCCCGGCCAGCTGAGGAAACTGTTTTCCTTCAGCTAATTGCGAATCGTTGCTGCGAGCTAGCAGCGCTAAGCTAATGAGACACATGCTCCTGGTGGCAGGAGTGGAGCTTTACTAGCACTTTTTTAACCATGTGTCAGAGGGAAAAGTAATGACTGTAATATGACCACATTCCTATAGACTGATATCAGACAGTAATATTGTTTATTGTATTAATAATAAGCAAAATGATGCTAATATAGATTTTAGAATATATTATCTGATTGGTGTAAAATCCATCTGTTGACATACTTCCTTCTGAAACAGGAAGTCAGAGTGATGGTGCCAGGTTGATTTACATTGCTCTATCTAAGCAAACTAGCTAAATAGTTTTTTAGCTAACGACCACGGAAAAGTTTTTTTTGTGGAGGATTTCTCAACGCCGCCTTCATCCACTGTCCACCAGGACGATTTCCTAGACGATGAGATGCTGTATGGAGTTATGGCGTACGTGTTTGAGGCAAACTGTAGTGTCAGTGGCGCCAAAGGAGACACTCCAAGTTGGTAAACCACTCCTACAAAAAGTCACAAACTCAGCAACTCGCACCTTAAGGTGGAGGTGGAGTTTGGTAAATAAGAGGTGGTTCCCGTATCACACTCCCTTCTGTGTGTCGGTTATTGTGTTCAATGAAACATGCTTACTGCTAACAAGCTGCTACTGTAGAGCAGGACACGCCCCCGAGGGTGGGACAGATAAGTTCTGCTGAGCATTTAACTGGACAAACGCAAGACTAGTACAGAATGAGTCATCAAAAAATGTAAGAATATCTCCATAACTAATTTTTGTATAATTTTTGCATACTATTGTATTAGTGCTTAAAACACTAAGGGACCAATAGAAAAACCTCTAAAAACATCCATTTGGATTTCAGGTCCACTTTAAAATGTGATATTGACCACCTGCTAACGACGACGCTGATGAATGCGCTAACCTCTTGGCCTGATCGTTATTGCTAAATGTTACAGCCCTGCTGGGTCTTTATGCTAATGTGGTTGGTTTACGAAACAAACCGACTTAAATCTTGCGTGAAGTTGAGAAAACATTGCCCTCCATGCGCACGGCGACGATTCTCTGAGGGAAGGAGGGGAGCCGTTAATCATTTATGATAGTCGGTGCTCTTCAAGGCGCTCCAGCGCTCCCGTTTCCCCCTGACATTTAATTTGTCTGAAAAAGTCGCTCACACGTCAGACTAGTACCGCGCACCTGCACGCTCCGAAGAGGAGGAGGAGGAGGAGGTGGTGGTGGTGGCCGAAACACAAGAAATTCCATTCAACTCAGTGTTATTGTACATATATACTTATGTTCAGGTGCACAATGGCAAGGGTTTGGGCTAGCTCAGGTGCAAATCAACATCCAGAATTTGAAGACGATAGACATACTAGGCTTTAGAGGTTAGGAATTGGTGGAACAAGAATGCTAGAGTAGCTTTGAAGAAACTCTGAGCTTTTAGCTTCTCCTACCAACTTGTGGAATAATCCACCCAGAAACTGTGCCAGCTAACCTCAAGTTTTAATCTGAGGAAGTTAGGAGACAGAGATTCATTATAGTTAATGAAAACTAAGCCTGCAAACATAGATGGACAGATCATAAATTTATTAGCAAGCCCATGTTTTGGATGCCTGGAGACCTAATAGATCTTTCTCACAACAACTGTGTCATCATAGTAGCGTTCCGGTTGCCATTCTGAACATTGCTTAGGCACCGAAATGTATGAGTGTAAGCAAATTGAAAGGAAAGCAGTAAATAGCTAGAAACATTTTTCAAACTTCGCTAGCTAGCTAAGCGTTTAAGCGCTTAAGTCGAACACTTTGTGGAGTAGCTATAGAGCTAGCTGAACATGTTGTCTGTAATCTGCTAGGCTAATGAAACTACTTAGTAAAAAATCATTAAACTACTGTATATCACGGCTTGTGCAGTGCAGCAGGTGGTGGGATTCAGAACGCTATAGCTTCAGCTTGGAGGTATACTCTATAACTGTTTATGCAGTATGAGATCAGATCAGCAATGTGACTAATTGGCCACAAACCAAAATAAGCGGGATCACTATGTTTCCTTGGGCACTCTTGTTTAGCATCCTCGACTGTGATGTTATAATGCTGACTATTTCAGCTAGTAAACCAACACCAAGCAATTTCCATCAGGGATTTCCTTAAGGATCACCAAATCCAATATTACAATACGAGCACCTGTGAGCACAACCTGAACATAATTCGTTTGCTTGAGATTATTGACAAGCTGTAAGCACGTTAGCATCAGACTTGGCAACCACGACAAAGACAAAGGATCATTTTCTCTAAATGACCTAATCTATCATTAATGAATGCTAATCATTATCCCATCTGCTCGCTCCCTCTGTCTCACTAATAAACACACATGACCACACGGGAACAAAAGCAAGACAGTTTGTCTTTGAGTCTTTTTTATTTATTCAGGATGTTTAGGGGAAAATATTTAAATGTGCAGGATGAGGCCAGGAACTCAGAGCTAGGAAACATTAATAACAGAGTGCTAACGAGCCACAGTGAGACTCAGAACAGGTAGTAATGATCACAGGAAGTAATCACCAGGGTTCGGAGGATTCCCATGGAACTAGGCTTGGTTTTGTGTACATTAAATTATATATAGCAATTTTTATTCAAGTCAAAACTATAATCTGTACCTACGTATATTTACCCCACACTGCTGTTGATTTCTCAGTTCTGACTGGACAAAAGTGTTGATTAATTAGTTGATGAACAGCAGTGCAGCGACAAATCGCGGGTATTTTATTAATGTGCTTGTTACATTATGTAATACATTATTGTTTCTATAGTAACAGCTCATTAACAGGGTCTTCTACTGTACATATAAATGGTTAAAAAATGACTATGTAACATTTATGGAAGGAGTCTCCAGTGTCAGCGCTTTGTAGCAGTCAAAGGTAAAGCTACAAGTCTTCCGACATCTTCAGGACAGAGTTTATGCTCTTGCTGTCTCTCAGTAACTGTGTTTTTATGTCATTTTAACTTCAAGAGAGAGAATAAATGAGGCTGGTGAAGGACCAACTGCTTATAGCTTGTTTCATGGATGTTCCACAACATAAAATATAATTATAAACAGCAAAAAAGTATGATGTGTTTATTAGTAAATTAAAAATTGCAAATTTTGGCTAAACTGCTGTTGTATAAGAGGAATAAAGCACTTCAGGACATTTTCTCTTAATGGAAAACAGTGAAGTTTGGGGTTCGTCGTTGGTTGTGTTTCGGTACGTAAAGGTCAGTGTATTGTGGGCCAATAGTGTCCTAACACAACAGCACAACTAAAAAACACAACAGCGAATTCAGAAACACATCAACATTAACTTAAAATGGAAAGGGGCGGTCCTTATTGAACACTGCATGCTTGTTGCTGATTGGCTACAGCATTAATATGAGTAACTCTGGGGTTGTCCAGACTCCTCACTATAGTAACGTTTAAACATTTTCGCTAGGCTAGCTAGATAACAGACTACAAATCTTATAATCAGCAACAAGCATGCGATGTTCGATAAGTACCGTCCAGTTGCTGTTTTGTTTCTGACTTTGCTGTTGTGTTTTGATTTTTTAAAAGCCGTGGTTAAAAGTTTTTAATTTAGCAACATGAGTCAAAAGTACCCAACTACAACCACTACAAATTCTGGTCCGTATCATGTCTGAGATACGGTCAAATCAAGGCGGTGGACACACATGAGTTCATTGCCATCTCTCATCTCTCATCACTCATCTCTCATCACTCATCACTATCCAGTTAGCAAACGCAATTTAACCCAAACTTGACTTTTTTACTTCTGATTATGATGCATCACTGAGACTATAAGTCTACAATACATACATACATAAATATCTGCTGGTTTGAAACAGCTTTGAAAGTGGATTTTGCTCCTCTTTGACCTTCGGGATGACACACGGATGTGATTTCGGCACATTTCAGTGCAAATGGAGCGGCAAACAGCCAGCGTTAAGGTTAATGTGCAGTAAAGAGAGACAAGTACATGAGAAAAGGAGTTCAAATGGGTTGTAAAAGGAAGGATGGAGCAGCGGCAGTAGTGCTGTAACACACGTGTATCAACACTGCCCCCTACAGCATTATTATTAATATTATTATTATTATTAGACTCGTATATTTACTCTGTTTATGCTATTAAGCATCTCGTACTGTACATCCAGTTCATGCTAATAATAGATAAATGTTAGAGGGATTTGTTGTACGGTGTTAAAGAGACTAACATTAAATTATAAAGCAGTGAACTGGACTGTTCTGTGATTTGACCTCCAGGCACAAAAGATTCAGGAAGCTTGGAAAAAATCTTATTAATCTTAAGGCAGATGTACTCGACTGTTCTTTATAATCAGATTACTCAGTTTTAGAAATACACGGTATTTATCGCGGTATTTCGTGGGAATAATTGTGTAAGAAATAAAACACTCGGGGACTTCCCGTTCTGCTCCCGCTCCTCTTATACCACAGCAGTTTACCAAGAATCACTTGTGCACAATTTTTTATTTATTAAAGAATGACATAGAATAGTTATTATCCATTTATAGTTACGTTTAATGTTGTGGTACGCCCAAGAATGAAGTTCTCTCTTATGTTATAGCAGCTATATGTCAAACTTAGTTACAGCTTTACCTCTGTCTGTTACAAAGCGCTGACACTGGAGACTCCTTCCATAACCGTCACCCTATTAATGATTAGATCATGATTAAATAAGATAGGTGTTTGTTTATACGTGTTTATAAATGTTTCTGTAGAAAAGATAACGTATTAGAAGGAGTGCATTAATATAAACCTGTGCTTTGTAGCTGCACTACTGTCAGAGCTGCTGTTAAAGAAAGTTCATTAACACCTTCCGACCAATCAGAATCAGTTTACATGGGGCGGGAAAAAGGGTGGAGGAGTGATGTAATCGTTCTTTATTTAACTTGAATCGAATGTATGAACATGCATTTTAAAGTGTATTGACGAAAATTTGATCCACATATAATGTCGGTACTTTATTCATCGAAATGAGTATAATTATTTATTTCAATCTCGTACACACTCATTTGTCACTTGTTCAAGGTTGAACTTTATGTTAAAAGGCTTCTATTTTATTTTTACGGCTATTTTCGCACCTCAGATGAAGGTTCTGCAATGCAAACGCAATGTTTGGTCAGCAGTTGCGTTATGTTTGTCCTGAGTTAGAGCTGAAGTTTGGTGGTGTCGCACTGTGCTCAGGAAAAGTTTGAGTCAAATTTTAGGGGATGAAAATATATACATTATATATATATATATATATATATATATATGTATGTGTGTGTGTGTGTGTGTGTGTGTGTTGTGTGTGTGTGTGTTCCCTAAACTTTTCAAACTTATCAAATGATCTTTGTATGAACTTCCTAGATAAAAAAAGACAAAAATCTTGAAAATCATATATCACACCTTTTTATCTATACAGCTAGATCTTAAAGGATTAAACTCTACACCCTTAGTGTAATTTACACAAATATTACTCTCTACACACAAATCTCTACAACTAAACAACGTATAAGTACTCTTTAGGTGTGTAGAAGTAAGTAGTGGAGACGGTGGCGCAGATGCAGTGCAGCTATATGATGCAAGTGTACAGATGAGGAGGTGAGAAAGCTGGAAAGACTAAAGTACTAAAGCACCGCCGCATCACCCTTTTTAGGTAGAGATGAAGTGAGGGCTAAATCCAACTAAAGTGGAAATAGAGCCGAAGAAATTATCAGGAATAACATGTGAACGAGTGCAACTGGGTATGAAGTGCACTACATACGTATATTTTATACCCTATGGAGTGAACGTGAACGGTTAATGGATCCATTAACTACTGAAGTTCCCCAAATGTGAAGTAAAAACAGAATTTGAGCGATAATGTGAAGAAAACCCAGAACTTTCCGTGTACCTCGGTGATCCAGTCAAACGGACGACACATGAAGGGAGATAACTGATTTATTGGGATTGTTAATGAAACAGAAACATTGCTGTTTTCACTGCCGGTCATTAAAAAGCCATATAATAAAGAATTTGCATATTATACATTTTCTCCAAACCACATAGTTTATCAACAGATATCTTTCTGCTGGATGGTGATTAAAAGATTCAACTGTTTTCTTGCACTTTCGAATAAACTGCGTCAGTTACAGAATGAATAATGTGACATCATGATCCCAGAAACACACACACACACACTGTGTGTGTGTGTGTGTCACCCCAAACCAAATGGAAAAACCCTAAAACTTCTTAAACACACTGCACACCTTTGAAACAACAAATAAAACCTTTATGCACACACACAACCCAAGATGTTTTTTTGACTAAGCATTTACACCACACACACACACAGGCACGCGCGCACACACACACACACACACACACACACACACACACACACACACACACACACACACACTTAAGTGCACACTCTCAAAGTAAAACAAGCTGCCTTTCTGAAAACCCGGCCACGTTCTCTCTCTCTCTCTCTCACACACGCACACACAGGCAGTTTATTATCTCATACTCATGTATGAAGGAAATAGCTTATTAAATAAAACCTCTATGGACTACTAACTTAAAGCTAAGTTATACAAACCAGGGCTGTGTTCCAATACCACGTTCATAACACGCCCTTGTCGACTTCCCCTACCTATCTGGTTTAAGGTTCTTTCAAGAACATCGGGAGGAGAATATTAACCAAAGGCAAACAATTACCCAATTACGCTAACAATTATTTCAATTTTATACATTTTTACTTGCTAGCAAGTAGGCTAATTAGCAAAACAACTCTGGTACTTTGTGCTTTCGAACACGATAATAACGTGAACACGATATTTTTTCTGTTTCAATGGTGAAAGTAGTAAGAAAATTCCAGAAAAAAGCACTGGGAAAATACTCCACAGACACAGACACTAGAAATATAGCGATCTAGCTAGCGTATAGCTGCTAAGTCTTTGATACAGACTTATGTAAAGATGAAGTGACAGTAAAAACTACATGAAACTGTCAGGAATATCAACATTTCAGTCAGATGTGTTGGAAAAATGCTAGAAAAATACTCAGTACTCAGTAAAATTAACGTTAATTTCGCTTAGCATCGACGGCTAACCAATCTGTCTGCTGTGCCATGCTGAGAAGCTACATTTCCGTATCTCTACTCGTGATCTTGATCAGAAATCTTGATTTTCTCTGCAATTTTCTTGTAAAAGTGATGAATACGAACGCCTTAGACATTAGTCGTGAGGGAAAGTCGACGCGAGAGTGTTCAAATAGTATCGAAACTAAGAGCCAGTGTAGAACATACTACAAGAAATTATTCATTTTACAGAAAGTACGTTTAACGTGAAAAGGTTTATATAATATAATTAAATATTTCCATTTCTGGGAATTAACTAGCTAGATGGAAAGCTAATCAAAAAAAAAAAAAAAAAAAAAAAAAGACTACACTATGAGGACCATTTCAGTACCCCAAAAATAAATAGAGAGAAATATTAATAGCAAAAATAATTAAAATAAATTCATCTATCGCTGTACAAACACGGTTGTAAATCGCAGTTCAAATGCGTGTTTTTGGGAGACTAAAGTGAGGAAATTAAATCATAATGACGTAATATTAACGTTAACTGAACTCTGATGAACTACGGTGATCGTGATTTCTTCCTTTTTAACCGCTCTACACAAAGCTCTTTATATTTCTGAAAAGAAAAGCCATCAATCTGAACGAGCTTGCAGCAAACGTTTGAATATTCTTAACAAATAAACCACTGTGTTTAATTTTACGTCTTTCCTGTCTGAGGGGGAATTTTAAGAGACTCCGGAGCAACAAGTTAGAGGCGCACACTGATGACATCATACAGTTAACCTCCAAACAAGGGACCTTTCCTACTTTTAATGAGAAATTCCCTTCGAATGTTTTTTTTTTTCCTCCCAAAAGCAAAGTACTGTGCAGCTCCTCATAGCTCCTTTAGGTCATTTATTTAGACAAAAATATATTGAATATATTTTCAAGAATATATTTTAACTGTATTCCTTATATTACATATTTAATTAGGGACTTTTGTTACATTAGTTTTCGGGAGCAGTTGAAGAAATCACGTTCACATAATGGATAATGGGAACCTGCATTAAATGGGAAATGAGGAGGATCAGGAGAGTTACAGTAAGATTTGGACGCAAGATGTGCGAGATTGAAAAAATAATAAAATCACGCACACACACACACACACACACTGGATGAAGGTTACATTTACAACTGAAAGGAATCTGCTGAGCTATGACGTCCTTGTGGATCGTTATGGCAGAAGGGCTGGACGATATGACAATATAATATCAATATCGCGATAAGTTATTCACATTCACAATACATTTTTCTAAGATATCGTGATTGTATTAAATTTTAAAATTTTTTTATAATTACAAACTGACTAGATGGAGCTGATGTGATGATAAAACTGTGTAAAACTCTTTAGTTTCAAGAACCGTGATATGATTTTTTTTGTCATATCGCCCCACCCATATATAGCAGTGCTGCGTTTAGGCTTTTGCTGATTATCAGTTATATGATGTCATGTTATGATGCTCATTATAGATATATTGAATGCTTAAAAATGCGATTATACTGTAAAGTGTGTGGAAAGATTGTGCGATCACTGTGAGGTGAAACGTGAACATCAGCACACGCGAAGCTGTAAATGCTTACTGACTTTTCTAAATAGCCTTTAGTTGGGTACTTTTCGGTGGCGGTTGCATGTCTGTAGGACATTTGCAACTCCAAAAAAAAAAAAAAAAAAAATCCTGCATGAATTCAATCAACACGCACAAACACACTCATAAGCCTGGTGCCAATACTTTTTTTTTTTTTTTATAACACGCCCTTGTCAGCTTCCCCACGGTTACATCCCCATCGCCATTTTAACGATCGTTTTCGTTACATTAGCAGTTCGGCTGAAGAACGAGGGATCGACTACCCAGAATGCAGTGCAATCTAATACTTTTTTGTTTGTTTGTTTTTTTTTACGTAGAGTTTTACGTAAACAACTACGACTACATCTGAACATGGTGGATAAAATAACCTCGCTGCAAACGTGACGATCGATGAATCGTTTCGATCGATTCGTGATGTGTGCACAGATGGCGACGCTCACCGGCGAGCAGGCTTACGCGCGACGACAAAGCGACGAGGGCGCGTTATAAAACACGTATCGTAACGCAGGACTCGTCTGTTCACCTGAGCAAAACCTTACGATTCAAAACTCTACACATACACAAACACACACACTATATACACCTCTCTATGCACATAACACACAACCCTCTTTACAGCTACCGCAAAATTTCAACAATAATAAAAGAAACATGATTACGATATATTTTTTTATATAAATAAATTAAACTGATTAGGGAAGCAGAGCTCGGAGACGGCTGGCGTGAAGAGCTGGAGACGGACGAAAGGCAATTTTTAGCATGATGAAGCAGGAAGTGCTGAAGATGCAAACGGGAGTCAGTTTTTCCTTTTCTTCCAGGTAAGTGGAAATATTTTTTTTGTCAGACCCAAATTTCAAAAAAGTGCCTTAAAAATGGGTACCAATATTTTTAGCCCACTGACAGAGGCATGGAGCTAAGTGATAAAGTGAAGGAGAGGGATGATACGAACGGAGACTCTCAGAACAGAGGGCCGAGGTCGGTGAAGTCGCAGTCGAACAGTTCACTGATGCCCTCGTGGTCCTCCAGACCGAAGTGGTAGTCCTGTGTGTTCGGCGGAGACAAGCTGATGAAGCTGTCGATCGGCAGGCTGAAGGGATCCGAGCCTGAACCGGGACCGGGACTGGGACCGGGACCAGCCCGATCCAAAAGGAAGTCTGACGATCCCAGCGTCAAGGGGTCAAAGTCGGCCATCTCACTGATGCCTGAGAACGGGTCCAGCAGTGACTCTGAAAGCAGAATACATGAGATAATGTGTGCGTGTGTGTAATTTTTTTTAGATCTTGGGTTTCTGTCTCACAGTTTTGACCTTGTGGAGACATCTTGGTGGTCCCCTTGAGTAGAAAAGCTTACAGGGGAAAAAAACTGCAGCTTTTATTTAAAAAAAAAAACTGAAAGAGGTTTGATTTTGGTGTAGCATAGCATTAATCAGCTGCATTAATAATACTGTCTTTGGAGGGTCCTTACAAGGATAGTAAAAGAAATGTGTGTGTGTGTGTGTGTGTGTGTGTGTGTGTGTGTTTGTGTGTAGTGAGGTTTTGTTGCAAATTTTGCATTTGTCCATAAAAACACTGATATCAATTTAATTTCAGAATGATATCTTATTTTTCAAACGTGTTCTTCTGAAGAAAAGCGCAAACTACTCAGTCGAACCACAAAACAAACGAGAACACACATCATAGATAGCAAGTTAGACAGCTTCAGTCGTAAAATTCCAACAAAACCCCAAAAACAACCAAAAAGCCTTGTAAAGGTAAATTTTGAAGCTGATGAGTTGTACGTTTGCGTAACCTCAAAGCGATAGCTTGCTCTGAGAAGGAAGCTAGTACAAAGCCAAGCACGTAACATATAAATCAAACAGTTGCTTCGATTAGCTGATTAGCACCTTATTTAATTTTCTGCTTTAAAATAACGTGATGCTGTAATCTCAAGCACTCACCTGTCTCGTTCGCTAAAGGAAGCGGGGAGGCGCTCGGGATTGATGGCGTTGATGATCTCACTTCCTGTGCGGACGAGGCCGGACGAGGAGGGCTGTGAGTGGATGATTTTGCGGGACTGCAGCCTGTTACGGGGCTACAAACTCCAGAGTTGTCCTCAGGACACAGGAACACATCGATGGGACCCTTGGTGCTCTTCAGGGAGATCTGGTACCCCTGTGCAGCCAAATCATCAGTCACTAAAGATCTACTCACTTCCGTTTTAGTTGATGAGGTACTAAGACTCCGGCTCTGACTGAGATTTAAACTCGCCTTAACCTTGGCATCACTACAGCTATTGTTTTGTTATTACCTCACTGGGCTCGGTGACGGTCATCTGCGTCTCGGGTGGGGCTCGGATCACGATGACGATCTGATCCGGAGGGTCCACGGTGCTGCGCAGGTCCTGACACCTCACATACCCCAGCGTGGCAAAGCGTTAAAGATGAAATCACACACAAAGGCTTCCAATCTCAATCATCTCGTAATCATCAGGTAAGATCATTGCTTATGTGATTTATCACTATATACTGCGTATACAAGTGTTTTAAAATATTAACACTAACACCTGGGTTCCAATTGGGAGCTAGTTGACACGTCAGGTAATACACACACACACACACACACACACACACACACGTGCGCCCATACACACACACACGCACAGGAAGGATATATCTTATTCTCCGAGTCCTCGGTGAGGATGCGGAGCTGCAGGCTGCACTTGTTGATGAGTTCATCCAGTTTGTCTTCAGCATCAGACAGTTCAGACACTTCTCTCTGTAACTCCTGATAGCGAGCCACTGAGGCGCCATCGATACGGTTACCACTGTAACACACACACACACACACACACACACACACACACACACACACACACACACATGGTCCAAAATGATCATATGAACATCATGTAATTTAAGCATGGCTTTTTTTGTCGCCAGTCCCAGTAAAGGAGGCGTGGCCTGTGTGTCTGTCAGTCCCAGTAAAGGAGGCGTGGCCTGTGTGTCTGTCAGTCCCAGTAAAGGAGGCGTGGCCTGTGTCTCAAAATGGCCAATGTAACCTACTAACCCATGGTTTTATTATTCCATCAGTCCTGATAGTGAAACTCAACACAAAACTAGAGCGTCACTATAATCGAGAACTAACTAAAACTAAAACTAAAACGAAATCAGTAAAATTGTATTTAAAGGAAAAATAAAGATATAAAGTGAAAACTTTCATGCAGAACTTTACACACAGGTGTGTGTGTGTGTGTGTGTGTGTGACGGCTGACACTCACAGCCACTGAATGTTGTTCTTGGATTTCTTGGAGATGAGATGAATGCCTTCTAGGACATTGGTGATGTCGTAGATGCGTCTCTTCTGCACGTCCAGCACCTGCGAGGCCCAGTTCAGGTCCACCACGCCGTCTGGAGACTGAGCCAGCAGGTCCAGGAAGCGCTTGGTGGTGAGGTTCAGGGACGTGTCGTAGCGCGATTTCTCCGTGCTCAGCCGAGGGACTGGGGAGAGAAAGAGGAGAACATGTCAACATGCACTATCAAAATTATATTTAACACCACCATGAGTGTGTGTGTGTGTGTGTGTGTGTGTACCTCTGGGACGTCCAGGCGTAGGAGGAGCAGGACATGGTGGAGGTGGTCTAGTAGTGCTGATGTACTGGTGATCATTGTCCAAATCCAACTTCCTCTTCACCTGCGCGCACACACACACACACACACACACACACGGTTAGCGGAGACCAACTATAACTTTGAATACCTTATTTACTTTGTAGAAAGCAGAAGAAAGTAGAACAGATGAAGAATACAAAGAGGAGGAATAGAACGAAGTAAAGGAAGAAAATGAACAATGAGTTGCAAAGAAGGAAAATAAGAACAAGATAATGACAAGTGAGAGAAAAGGAGGATGAGGCAGAAGAAAAGGAAGAAATAGAGATGAAGAAAGGCAGAATAGGAAGAAGGAGAAAGAGCGAAGAAAAGGGAAAAGATAAAGTGAATAAAAATCAAAAGGAACAGCAAGAGGAAAGGGAGAAGAGAAGGAAGGAAAGGAGGAGAAACAAGGAAAAGAAGAAGAAGAAGAAGAAGAAGAAGAGGAAAAATGGAGGAGATTGAAAAAACAGGATGAAATGAATAGGACAAAAATGAACAGGAAGAGGAAGAATAATTTAAGGAATAAGGATAAAAGTGAGAAGAAGAGGAGGAAGAACAATAAGAGAACAAGAAGTGATGCCTGGTAAAAGTTATTATTATGAGCATCAGTGTGTGTGTGTGTGTGTGTGTGTGTGTGTGTGTGTACAGTAGCCTTTCTTTGTCACATATACAGCACAGTGAAATTCTGTTCTTCGCATATCCCAGCTCGTTAGGAAGTTGGGGTCAGAGCGCCGTGACACAGAGCCCCTGGAGCAGAGAGGGTTAGGGGCCTTGCTCAGGGGCCCAACAGGGGCAGTTCAGCAGTGCTGGGGCTTGAACCCCCAAGCTTCTGATCAGTAACCCACTGTGCCACTACTGTGTGTGTGTGTGTGTGTGTGTGTGTGTGTGTGTGTGTGTGTGTGTGTGTGTGGTACCAGCGGGCGGCCCGGCACGGTGTCTCTGTGCTGCTGTGCCACTTTGTGTGTGTGTGTACGCAGTACCAGCAGGTGGTCCAGTGCATCGTCTCTGTGCTGCTATGCCCTGGTGTGTGTGTGTGTGTGTGGTACCAGCGGGTGGCCCGGCATGGTGTCTCTGTGCTGCTATGCCGCTTTGTGTGTGTGTGTACGCAGTACCAGCAGGTGGTCCAGTGCATCGTCTCTGTGCTGCTATGCCCTGGTGTGTGTGTGTGTGGTACCAGCAGGCAGCACAGTGTGGGGTCTCTACACTGCTGTGCCCCTGTGTGTGTGTGTGTGTGTGTGTGTGTGTGTTTGCACGCAGTACCGGCGGGCGGCCCGGCGCGGCGTCTCTGCGCTGCTGTATCCCGGGCGGTGCGCTGCTGTGTGGGGTGGAGAACAGCAGCAGATCCGCTCCCCCACTCCGGGGCTGGAGGAGCTCCACACCGCCGCACGCCGGAGAGATGATGACGATCTGATGATCTGCGCTCAGGTCGATGCTGCCGCTGTTCAGGAGAGTCTCAAAGTCAGCCAGGAGATCCTCTGAGCTGTGAGCAGAAACCACCGTGTCCGCCATCCGAGATGTGACCTTTCACCTTGTCTTATAATAACCAGTTATATCAGCTTCCTGTCTCAGAGTGAAGTGATGATGATGATGACGACGATGATGATGATGATGAGGATAGTAAAATCAGACTTGATTTCAGCTGTGTGCTCTTACACTGATATTGATGACCCATTTGCTCACTAATCTGAAGAGCTTCATGTTTTCTGTAGTTTCAGAACACGATAAAACCCTAAAATCTCTGGCTACAGCTCCTCAGGATGACTTCATGAACCTGTTATAACTCCAGACTTGTAGCTTTCATTATTTATTATTCCTGCAATCTAACTTTAATTGTAATGAATTCGTTTAAGACTCCTTTGTTTTGGCACTAGTGACTGAACACACATGCAGTTTAGAGCTTAAGTGTAAAAGCTGCACAAAAACCCACCACCATTTCACCCTAAAATTAATTCATATCATCACTGATAATGGATCAGTTATAATCACGACAAGCTCAGGCCTATACGGCAACAAGCCCTGGGAAGAGAAACAGGCCAAAAAAGCTTAAAAAGATGAACATTTTGCCCATTTTCATAATGCAATCGCTAAAACTTTCATGCAGAAGCAGGTTCTAGGAGTAAAAACAACTAATTCTTTAGAAAGAAATGCAGAAGAAGCGGATCTGACAGCACAAAGACGCTTTCTCTTTCAGCTCTTCCTGCAGCTCGGGCTGGTTCTCGGCTCATTCAGGAAGTTTTAGCAGAAAAAAATCAAAGGACAAAACAACCATCCAAAGCTCGCAGGTGTAAATATGAAGCTCCAGAAGCGCTCAGATGTTCCTTATAGCCGCTTTAAGTGTCCCGGGTTCAGTAGATCAGCTCGGGCTTCTCCGCCTCGCCGTCGCGCGCGCGGTTGTTTTTGTTGTTGTTCCAGCTGATCGGAAACAGAGGAGCTGCTTTTCACGCGCCAAATCCTACTTTGCCGCGAAAAGTGGCACGTGCCGCAAACACGCGAGGCGATTGGCTGAAACGCGCTGTGCCTTCCGCGCAACGTCAGAGGCTCCCTGCACGCTGATTGGCTACAACATCATGCCAGTCATCACGGACCTTGACAACAGAACCGTATCAGATTGAGTGTATCAGATATGAACTCCCCCTCCATTTTGTCCACATATTCACGGAGTTTTTAACAGAAAATACGCCTGGGTTGTACATTAAAGCTCTCAGACATGAGTTAGAAAGTGTTAAACTCTGTATATAGTGGATTCTTTAATGACCAGGGCGTGGTGAGCCAGTGCTGCCATCTCCTTTCAGGGGAAAGTTTCAACAAAATGTCGCTGGAAACAGTGGTCTACCGCAGCATCTGAGTAAACGTATAAATACTTAAGCGAAACGAGTAATCGTATAGTTCAATTTTACCTCGGAGATTTTCTGAAGACACTTCATAGAATAGAGCAGAATCTTTACCCGAGTTTTATACAGAAGAGAAAATAAATAATAAATTATAACTTATTTTTCATACACATCGATACCTCTGGTCACGGCACCACAAGCAAACTGTTTACGTTTTTACAAGATTTCTACGAAGAACACGAATAAAATAAAGCAGTGACAGTGAGTCGGGGATCAGACACGATGAAGACACAATAACTCACTTTTTACTGTAAATATCACCCCCTTCTCTCAAATTTTGCTTCTTGTTTCTGCGCTGTTTGTCGCCACTCGACACTAACCAGCTGCCACATGTTATGACAAACATCCACCTGCAGTTATTCATTCAAAATAAACAAGTAAATAAACATACAAACAAATAAAGAGATAAATAAGCAAATAAACTGTTGTTCCCTCAAACAAGTTGAAACATGCATGGTACAGATATTTTATATGTTCATATTTGTGATTTTTTTCTCTTTTATCTCTAATGATGTATCATACCTCTTTATTTATTACTAATAAATAAGTAAACAAATTAACTTTTCCCATCAATCGCCATTTCTCCGGTTCTCCACCTCACCACAAGATGGCGGTCAAGCGCGATACACTGGTCAGGAACCCACCGTAGAAGAAGAAGCAGCCCGAGAGTAAAAAAGTAAAAAGACGCAGAAGAAGAAGAAGAAGAAGAAGCGGTTGCGCGGCGCTGCTGCTTGGCTACGGAGACACAGTCATCATCATCATCATCATCCTCACTGTCATCATGTCGCAGGCGATATTTGAGGTGTTAGAAGGTAAAACTTCACCCTTTATCATTGCTGTGAAGTGTCGAATAGCTGGCGAGTTGATGTGTGTGTGTGTTTAGTGTTTCTCCTGAAAGCGAGTGTTTGGAGTGTTTGTGTTTTTCTCTTCCGTGTTTTCCTTCTGAGTGTCAGCGAGCAGAACAAACAAGCAAACAACAACAACACACTCCACATCATTACTGTGTTTACACCTGTGTCTGGAAACCTGCAGCTGGTACATTTAACCTGCATACAGGACGCTGAGTGGTGGAGAGATGGGGTCATTGTAAAGTTGCTTTTATTTAGGATATTTACACTTTTATTATCAATACCATGCGCACACACACACCCAGAGAGAGAGAGAGAGAGAGAGAGAGGAAGAGACAGACACACCCCCACACACACACAGAGAGAGAGAGAGAGAGAGAGAGACAGACACACCCACCCACCCACAGAGAGAGAGAGAGAGAGACACACACACAGACAGACAGACAGAGAGAGAGAGAGAGAGAGACAGACACACGGATGGAGAGAGAGAGAGAGAGAGACAGACACACGGATGGAGAGACAGAGTGAGAGAGAGACAGAGACAGAGAGAGAGAGAGAGAGTCACTGCTCATGCTGTAGGTCGTTGCAGTTGTCTTTAGAGATAAATAAAGAAATGATGGATAAAGCTGTTCATTCACACACACATTCAACAAACATTTAAACTCCAGGGTGGAGCTTTTTTTTTGTTTTGAATATTAGCAGTGATGATGTTTAATAACTAGCTTTATTAAATCTGTTTGCAGGCATGGACAATCAGACCGTCCTCGCTGTCCAGTCCTTCCTGGATGGTCAAGCCGGCGTCCCTGATCACAGCAATCAGAACGTCTCGGGATCCGCCATCCAGCCAATGGGTGAGTAGAGTGAAGGGTTAATCCCATACAGTGATGAGCTCTGAAATGAGCTGGCTAACAATTAGCAGGAAAACTAAAACTACACATGAAAGCATTAGGGAAAATGATTTATGATAAATAGCTACAATTGAGAGCTTTGATTGGTATTAGCTGACGATCAGCTATTTAACATTCGTCGCATGAATGGCACAGCCTGTCTGAGTATCATCATCTGCTAATGACTGTTTCCAGCATGATAATGCACCATGTCACAAAGCACAAGCTGATCCTGGAACTTCAAGCATCAGCCGATATCCACACCCAATCAATATTTATTTCTTAAACACTTTAATATATAGCTAAAAACATGACTTGCACAAAATCACAGCAATTGTTTATTCAGTTAAAAATTTAACTGAACTTCATTGCAAATAAAATAAAGTGTAAAATATGATAATTATATACAGTCCTAAAAAAAATCAAGTCCCAAGTCTCATTTGTAAACATTTTCAGTTCTGGGGGAAAAAAACTTTTCCGAACACAAAATTCCAGTCTTCGTCCAGAAATTACAGTCCGTCATGTCTACTGTTGTGTACTTTTTTTTTTTTTTGGCAGATGATGATGACATCTTCCTGTGTGGAAAGTGTAAGAAGCAGTTCAACTCGTTGCCGGCGTTCTTGACGCACAAGAGGGAGCAATGCCAGCAGTTGTGCGGGAGCGAGCGGTGGCACAGTGACCGCAGGTCGTTGTGGATGTGTGGACATGGGAGTCAGTCGCGGCACGGACAACCACCGGCCAACAGACAGGTGCATGTTCTCTCAATACACACCCACAACACAACTAAAAGGTACAGGTGAGCTGTAAACAAAACTAAACAACAAAATGGTATGAGTGAACTGTAAACAAACAAACAAACAAACAAAAAAAAAAAAACAAAATGGTATGGGTGAAATGTAAACAAAACTAAACAACAAAATGGTATGAGTGAACTGTAAACAAACAAACAAACAAAAAAAAAAAACCAAAATGGTATGAGTGATATGTAAACAAACAAACAAAAACCAAAATGGTATGGGTGATTTGTAAGCAAACAAAACAAATATATGGGTGAACCGTAAAAAAACTAAACAACAAAATGATCCAGGTGAGGTCCAGCAACAACAACAACAACAACAAAAACAACCCAAAATGCTATGGGTGATTTGTAAACAAAATAAAAACGTGTGGGTGATCTTTGCACACACCTGAAAATCTGCAGATAAAGGTAATGCTAACACACACCTCAAAGCAAATTGGGCTTTAAAAATATCTGAGAGCCAAAAAGTCCAGGTGGTCATGTTTTTAAAACACCTCAATACAAACTGGTTCTTTAAGC